>JAJJKD010000229.1:0-46472 GCA_022376535.1 Xylariaceae sp. FL0662B | reverse complement strand
ATTTATTATATTTCAAAAATATCCGGTATTTAAATAAACGGAATTAATCTAATTATCCTTAATTTATACTATTATAATATAATAGGTATAATTTTTTAATTAGGATTTTATCCGGTTTTTATTAATTAATTTTAAAGGTTTAATTATAATTAATCCGTTATCGGTAGGTTTTATTAATAAGTCCCGTTTATTAATAGTTATATTAATATTAACATTATCTATATCTATTATAATTTCGGCGTTATTTAATATTTTTTACGGGATAAAAAAAACTTTATTAATAACTTTTTCTATTTAAATTAATAGTAATTAAATCTTAATTATTTTACCGGATATATATTAAATACTATAAATAAAAAAAGCTACGTTATTTTTATAATATTTACCGTAATAATAATAAATTATTACTTTTAAAATATTAACTATTTTATATTAAATATATATAAAATAGTTATAATTATTTTTATTAATATTTATTTAATTATATTTAATAAAAGTACCTTTTTTTTTTCGTTTAAAACTTTATCGTTATAGTAATATCCGTTATAAATAAATTATTATTCCTATATTTCTAATTCTATATTATTAATATCTAAATAAATTTCATTTTCAAAGCCAAAATACGCGTTACCGTTTTAACCTAATTTATATTAATAACGGAACCGTTATTAATATAAATAATAAACGCATTTAAAGCCGAAATTTTACCGTTTAAAACCTTATCTTTTATTATAAAAGTTTCTATAAAATAAAGGTTATTTACGTTTAAAATTTCCGTAAATATTATCATTTTAAAAATTATTTATATTACCGATACATTATTTATATTTATTACCCTAATTATTAAACGGTTTATTGCTATAATTACCGAACGGAATATAACCGTTTTAAAAACCGGCTTTATAATTAACTACCTAATTTATATAATTTATAATAGCTTTTATTTTATCGGCATTATAAATATTTCTTATAATAAATATTTTTTAAACTATTAATAGTTCGATTTACGCCGATATCCGGTTATAAATAGCCGAAATCGAAATAAACGGTTTTTCCGGTAAAACGGAATAACTTAAACCAATAAATTTATTATAAAAGATTTTTTACTTTTCCTCGATTTATTTAAAAAATATATTAATTAAAAAACTAAAAATTAAACTATTAATTTACTTTTTTAATATAAAATAAAAACTATTCTAAACTTATAATAAATATTAAATATTTTTATTTATACCGAACGTTCGGATATACCGAATAATTTTTATAATCTATAAACGGATAAAGATATTTTTAAAAATTAAGGTTTCTATATATTTCGTTTTATTAAATTAAAGCCATTTTAATATATCTGCTTTATAAATTTTAAATTTATCGTAAACTTTAATAAATATAAACTTTAAATCGTTATATATTAATATTTTATAAGTTTTATTAAACTATATAAACTATTAAATTTACGCGTTTTTACGAAATAATACGGGGAAATTTTTTTTAAATATTCTATATTTATAAATATTTTTTATAATTTTATAAATTATATTAGCGAATTAATAAAAGTTTTATTAAAAAATATTCTAGCTAATAATAATATTATCGTTATTATTAAAACTTTTATTTAAATTCGGTTAAAAAAAACCGATATATTAAAGCTTTTAACCGTAAAATAATATTTAAATATTATTATTCCGGAATATAGCTATAGTTACGTTATTAATTTTTCGTAAGGCATTTATTACGGGGCTATTATTTAAAGTTAAATAAAAAGCTATAATATATTTTATAATATAATATTTTAAGTTTTATTAATAGTTATCCGTTTAATTATTATTATTTTATTTATTCGTTATATTAATTAAAAAATCCTAAAAAATAAATAAAATATAAGATTTATTAACCGGATTAAAGGTAAATAAGTTCTATAATAAAAAAATAAACGGTTTTATTAAAAAGTTTAGGTTTTATTTATATAGTAATAAAGTTTCCGAACGTATAAAAAAGTTTCCGATTAGCTTAAATTTCTATTAATATAGCCGATTATTTAATTTAAGGAATAAGGTTTAAACTTTTTAATTAATTAAAAGTAGTTCCGGTAATTTTTATTAAATTTATAAAGCTTATAAAAATTTATTAATAATATTTTAAACGTTATTAAATAAAAGCCGAATTTAAATTTTAACTAAAAGTAATTTATTAAGATTAATAATAAAACAATTATAATATAATAATAATAATAAATCTTTTAACGGTTATTTAAAATTTATTAAGGTATTAAATCCTATAGGTATTAGCTATTAAATTTAGCGAATATATCGATCGGCTTAAAATATTGCTATTTTTATTATATAATATTTAATAATTTACCGTTTAGGATAATCTTTTAAGGTTATATAGAAATTTTAAGTATATTTTTCGTTTTTAAGGGTTATTTATTATTTAAAGGTAAAAAGCGTAATAAAAATTTTAATTTATTTAATAGTTTTACTATTTAATTTAAAAATTTAAATTAAACGTAAATTATCCTATAAAAAACTTTAAATTTTATAATATAATTATAGGTTATTATTATTATTAAATATATAAAAGGTTTAATATATAAAGGGAAAAGTAATAAAAATAAGTTTAAAAATTAAAATCTAAATAAATTAATAAAAGTTAAAAACGTAATCGATATTACGTTAATAAATAATAATACTATAATTAAAAAACGAAGTTAGTTTTATTTATAAAAAGGCGGGTAAATTATCTCGCGATTTTAACTATTAATAGTTTAATTATTTGGAGCGGTTTTTTATCCGTTCCGGAATATCGGATATTTTAGTTATCTTTAAAACGAATAGATAATACCAACTATAAAAGCGAAGCTTTCGTAAAAAAATGGTAAATAAAAAAAAAGAAAAGAACGAAAAACGAAATAAATACTATTAATTATAAGGCATTATAGTATATAATAAAAATAGATTCTTTAAGCTATTTATAGAAGCTAAATAGCTAAATAATATAGCCTAACGAGACCTATGCGACGAAATCGCACATACTTAATTAACTTAACTAACCTAACACCTATTATAATAACACACAGTTAAGTAGCCACCATATATTTAGTATTTAATTAGTTAAATTAAGAAAAAGTTCCTTTTTTCCTTCTTTAATTAAACACAGTTATATATACACCCACATATATATGCATTAATAATAAAAAAGCTTACCGTAATATAACTATTCCGGAATAGCCCGATTTTTTTTTTATATATTAAATATATTTAAAAATATTAACGCCCGTATACTATATATAAAAATAATCCGGGCTTTATATTAATTATTAATAAACTAAATATATATTATATATATTCCGGATATAAAATACGTAAGCTATATATAAAAACTAAAAAATATACCCGAATATAATACGCTATATAATTAACGTAAATAAGTATTAGCTTTATATATAATAATAAATTTTATTCGTTATTACCCGGGGTTAATATAGCAGCGGCTATAATAATAGCGGTAATAATAATAGGGGATTAATTAAAACCGGAAACAGTAAATATTTTTAATTTTTTTTATATATTAATTAATAGCGGTAGCGTATTATAAAAAGGCCGGATATAGCCCGGTAAATAATTATATATTAATTATTATTAAATCTAAAAAAAAAAAGGAAAATTTAATAATAATAGAAATAAAAAATACCCCGTAAAGTAATTAATAAAGAATTAAAGATGTATATAAAAAGATAATGTATTAATGGATGAAAAAAATAAAGAGAAATCTCCACCTTATAGCTTTTTAAGGAAGCTATATGCTTATTTAATTTATTAATGTCACCTATATAACCCAGTATAGTCCGTGCATAATGGTCCGTGTATATCTTTATGTAATAATGTATTAGTAATATATAATAACATAAAAACTATACTTTATTAAATTCGGAAATAACCTTATATATATTAATATTAAAAATAAAAACGATTAAAAAAAAATCATTATTAATTACCGAAAAAAAATAGTAATTAAACGTAAATATATAAACAATTTTAAATTACCGGCTAATTATTAATATTTATATAATTGAATAATAAGTTATTTATATATCGGAAATAGCCTTATTTAATGCCGATTAATCGGATAACTTAATATAATTTATATCCCTTAATATATATAATAAAACCTATTATAAAAAATACCTTAAAATATACTATAAATAAATGGTTTTATAAACTTATAAAAACCTATATTAAACCTTTTTATATATATATATATAACTTTAAAAGTATTTTTAATTTAATTAAAAGTCGGTTTTTTACCTACCCTTTTCTTTAAATAAAAAATAGAAAAATAATTTAGTTTTAAAATTTATTTATTTAATTTTATTTTTAGCTATAAGCAATTTTAAATTACCGGCTAGTTATTAATATCTATACGGTTAAATAATAGGCCGTCTATATATCGGAAACAGCCCTACCTAACGCCGACTAGCCGGATAACCTAATACGGCTTACGCCCCCTAATATATGCGATAAAACCCACTATAGAAAATGCCCTAAAGTGCACTATAGATACTATACTAATCGGCTAGGCTAGGGCACATAACCTTCCAACCATAAAGGAGAAGCTAAATTACGTTAAGTATATATTTCCTTAAACGAACTACACACAAGTGTCGATTAAGTAGGTGTATAGTTGAGAGTACCTAGTCCATCTAGTCAAAGTTGTCAGCTGTCAACCCCCCCTTATTGAGAATCTAGCTGGAATTAACTGCAGGATACCATTCTATGCCTAGGCACTTAAGTAAGCATGCATAGTAATGCCATGGAATGCTCATCGATTGGGTGAAGAGTCCCGGAGGTATATTTCATCCTCGGCCTCCCTGGGCAGTTCTGTTAGTGAGCAATTCCATCATGTTCAACCCTACAATGATATGTATATAGATACTAGATAGGCAGGCTTGGTCCGTGACTGAATGCAGTCTCTACGCAGGCACGCTAATTCATGGCTATAAAGCGTTATCCTGACGATCTGTCGTAGAGTGCAAGTCATATGCAGCAATGTGAAGACCACATATCAACGCCTGCGTCCAGCACCTCCAGCGCCTACATCGGCTTTGTCAGCCAGGGAGACCACTTCTCCAATACCGGCAGCTTCCTGCTCGTCCTCGAGGGCGGTGATCTCCTCACGACAATCCCACCACTTTTCTTCGCTTAGCTCAAACGCTTTCGTCTTTATCTCCTTGATGGTTAAGCTTTCTGGCTGGACACCCTTCCATCTCAGGCTCGTCATGAGGATCTCCTGCCACTCATTGGAGGTGCGGACGAAGAACTCTCGTCGGGATTCGAATGGCTGCCGATCGTCAGTCTTCTGCTATGAGGTACGGGAGGAGAGAAAAGAACATACCCGTGGATGTGGAAGTCCGTCGTCAACAGTGGTTGCTGTCGTGTCTCCATCGTCATCTGCTGATGTTGCAGAGTCTGCAATGGACGCAGAATCCGTAGTAGACGCCGAGTCAGCCATCGAGACTTCGTCCGCCTGTTTCTTCTTGCGTTTGCTTGGTGATACCAGCACTTCAGGCTCATCAGGCATTTCAACATCACCTTCTTCGTCTTCTTCATATTCATCTTCGTCCTCATCCTCGTCCTCATCTTCTTCGTCAGATTCCTAAAATATTTATATTAGTTTGCACGGATTCAACGCCCCCAGCTACATTGTGAATATGGAATGGAGAATGAACTATAAGGGATATTCTTACGACCCAAGTCTCATCTTCTCTCTTAAAGATCTGTTTGCACCCATCCATCTTGTCGAGATCAATAGCATAAAGATCATCCAACGTAAATTCCCGGTCTTTGGCCTCAAAGGTGCCGCCATAAATATATAGAATATCATCCTGGACAGCTAATTGGGCATTGAATCGGGGATGGGGAAGCTCCATGGATATAGGCATTTCGCGTACTGGGTTTTCTGGTTCTTCCGGCTCTTCCTTGTTTGGGAGATCAACATCCATAGCATCGGCATCCTCCACAGAGGACCCAGCCTGAAGTGCTGCTAGCTGCTTTAAGAGCTCCTCCTCGTTTGCTTGAGCCCTGGCACGTCGACCAACTTTCTGCTCCGCGGAAGGACCCTTCTTCTGAGTCCTCGGTTTTCGAAGAGTCATTGGGAAGAACCTATTTCTCTCAACGTTCCATGTATAGAGCTGGCTGAAGAACTCGCTATCCATACCCTCTTCGGTCTGCTCCACGTCATAGACCCCGCCGAAGAGAATGCCACGGCCTTTATGGTATGTCATTGTGGCTCCAGCCCGAGGTGGATTTGGTGTGTTTGCTGGCTTCTTTCGCTTCTCCCATCTCACGATGGGAGGTGTGTTCGGAGCTGAATCAGCAGGGGGCTGAGTAATGCGAAGGAAGAAACAGTCATCGTGTATCTTAGGCTTAAGGATATTTCTTTGCCCCTGAGATGCTCCCTTGGCTGACTTATTTGCCGATACAGTTGCTTTGGTTCTTGAGTAACCACCAAACAGCACGGCGCCTTGTTCATGAGGAAGGAAGGTGAAGGAAGACCTAGCATCCGGTTTCAATTGTGCCGGTGGGAGTGTAGGTGTATGCCAGAAGAAGTTCTATATCTGGAGATGAATACGGCGAATCTAGTAGATATAAGTGATATGTGGGCGACCTACCTGAGTATCATAAAGCCACAGGTCGTTCATATATTTCGTCTGGTTCGAAGTATCCTGGAAGCCTTGAGTTGGACATTAGCCTTGGCGGCCACACAAACAGTCGGGTAAGATTAGGCCGTACCACCAAAAAGGATGATGTAGTTCTTGTAGTAAGTCATACGGTGCCCACTCCTGGCTGGCGGTGACTTTCCCTTCGTTTCTATTCGCGTCCATTCTCGAGTGCTAGGCTCGAGTCGCCAGAAGTCATTATAGTGGTAGAAAGTGCCTTGTTTAGGACTACGAGACCGGCACGTCAGTATGGAATATAGCCTTGATACTAGGGTGCAGCAGAAATAGTACAAACCTGCTGAACTCGCCACCGAATAAAAACACTGAGTCTTTTTGGTTTCCGCCTCTACACCAGGCATGGCCGGAACGAGGCAGCGGTGCATTCGGTGAAGTCACGCAATGCCATTCATCTCTATCAGTATAGTATATATTCAGATCATTGTAGAAGTTTGCCAGAGCTCCATTCCACATCTCCCCACCAAATAGCAACAGCTGGTTGCTGTTTGAGGGTGAGGCCAGAAAGGTTGCAGATGAGCGAGGTTTAGGAGGGGATTCCGAGACAGTCTCGGTGACCTTAACAAACTCCTCCTGAGCCTTCTTATACTCAGCAAGCACAGCGTCTAGATCCACATCTTCAGCATCGCTACCCTCGAGTTTTGAAGATCTGGACTTCTCCTTTTTCTGGCCCTTTTTCTCTTGCTTCTGTTTCTTCTCGGCGAGCTTTTGTTTCTTGGAGTCCGACTTGGACTTCTTCTTTTCTTTCGCCATACCTACTGCCGCGAAGCTACAGCGGCATGTATATTGTAGTGGTGTAGATACCAACGGTAGGAATACTGGGTATAATTTTGCTACAAGTAAGATTAGTGCACGGAGCCATAGGTAACCTTCAACATTTTCAAGCGCTTACACGTTGTATGATGTTGGTTGGGACTGACTATTGGAAGGTATATAGCAAAACCAAACTAAAATCTAAAACTACCTAGGTACTTATTACTTTACATAAGAAAGGATGTACCCCTCCTTGCCAGCTGTCGACATAATTAACCCCTCCCCCACATGTATAGAGGTACCTATGTACCTACGGAGGCTCCTTCTGGCATTCCGGGCTGTGTTACAGGGGAGATATGTGTGTATGTATGCATGTACTATGTAACGTAATAGGTAATTGATCGGCAGCGCGGCAGAGAATTGGAGATGGAGCTCCAAGCTCGTGTGCCGTTATGACCTTGTGAGGTTGTACAGCGATATCGCTTAGGTTAGCTACCTCTGTACAGAGAAATTTTTCATGGTATCAGCCTAACCTAGAGCTTTCTAACTTCCACATCTGCCATGTCGACCTACAGGCTACCACCAACCTACGCTACATATGGATTTTTCCACCGAGCGAGAACTTTTCGGCACCTCTACCGTTGCACACACGATGTCTGTCAATTAAGTTAGGCTTTGAATCCCGTCCGTCCACTTTTCCTCTGACTTTCCTTTCCACACGTGGTTATCGAGATGCTCCGATACGCACCATCTCTCCAAGGCGGCATTTGCATCCAATTAAGGATAAGCGGTGACCCTAGTAAACCTCCACCAAGTCCATCACCATCAACCTAGATCCACTTCGTCGCAATATAAACCGCCGGTATCAACTATCGAAATGTTACTTGTATATCCATAGCTCCCGCCTGCTTGCTGTCTCGCACGCTTTCCATCCCCTCCCCCTCCCGGGAATCTCTGGTGGTCACTGGGATAGGACATATAGCCAGCCTACCAGAGCAATTGTGCCCCTTGGTCGCATTCTCTGTTACTACCTAGACCTATGTGACGTGAGTCATGGCAACTAAAGAGCTCGAGCCCTTGCCAGTGACCACCCAACAAAAGTCTCCTGCCATGGAGGCTGTTGAGGACATTGTCTATGGATCTGTACGTTCCTGCCTGACTGATGATTCTCACTGCATTCTAATAGTCTTGAACAGGTTGCCGGTATCGTTGGCAAGTATATAGAGTATCCTTTCGACACTGTCAAGGTCCGGCTGCAATCTCAGCCTGATCACCTCCCTCTCCGATACACGGGTCCTGTCGATTGTTTCCGGCAATCTATTAAAGCCGATGGCGTATTGGGATTATATCGTGGAATAACTGCGCCCCTGTTCGGAGCAGCTGCCGAGACTAGTAGCCTTTTCTTCTTCGAGCGCATAGGGCGCGAAGTTGTTTACGCATCCGGATACTATTCACGAGACCGAGTACTCCCGCTATCGGCATTATGGTTTACTGGCGCCTTCTCCGGAGCATTTACCTCCTTCGTCCTGACACCGATTGAACTTGTGAAGTGCAAGATCCAAGTGCCCATGTCGACTACTAAAGATAGAATACCAAAGACTCCAAATATTATGTCGGTTATTCGGGATGTGTACAAGCACGAAGGACTTAAAGGCTTTTGGCATGGACAGATGGGTACCTTCCTCCGCGAAGCTGGTGGGTGCGCCGCCTGGTTTGGCTCTAAGGAGACCACCACCAAGATATTCTACCTTTTCAACGAACGGTCTGCTACTTCGCAAATGGAGAAGGATATATTGGCTACAGAGGCATTGCCGTTATGGCAACAAGCAGTAGCTGGTGCCTCCGCCGGTATGTCTTACAACTTCCTTTTCTTCCCGGCCGACACGATCAAATCTCGTATGCAAACTACACCTGTCGGAGGTTCCGTCCAGACCAGAACCTTCTGGCAGGAGGGGAGAACTTTATGGCACCAGCACGGGCTGAGAGGACTTTACCGCGGATGTGGGATAACGGTTCTCCGCTCTGCACCAAGCTCGGCTTTTATCTTCATGGTCTATGACGGATTGAAGCGGCGATTTTCCCTATGAAGACATAAGACATCAATTTCTATATATGATAGAAGGCTATAGATGGGTATGATGTGAGAAACAATGTGGGAAACATAGGCGTTTGGGCGCAATTGTCCATAGAGCACTGGTATGGACGGACTGTGTCTTGTCAGACAGCGTAGGGTATATTCCATATGTACCCCCCAGGACTAGCTGGGTAGAATTGTTTTTTCAAGAAGAGGGCCATTGCTTGGAGAGATAAATATTGGAGAAAACATCGTTGGAGATACACTATTTCCCTCCATCCGAACCTTTTTATACATTATGTGGACTGTTTATCCTTTAATCAAAGTATTCCTCGTCATTTGACCCTCTTCAGAGACCATCACATCACATATGGGTACAATGAACGGTCCTTAGACTTATTCCTTCTTCTCCTCCTTCGCCTCCTCCTCCTCCCCCCCCTCCTTCTTCTCCGCCCGCTTCGCCAACGCGGCCTCGGAGATATCCCAATCGTTCAGGTATCCGACGCCGGCGTTGATGTAAGTAGCGAAGGCGAGCCAGGCGAGGTAGGGCAGGTGGCAGGCGGCGGCGACGGCGTCGGAGGCGAAGTACAGGCGGGCGAGGTAGGCATTGAGGCCGAAGAGGACGCCGGCGTCGGCCAGCGCCAGCGCCGGGCGCCGCAGGCAGAAGAACAGCGGCATCCACGCCAGGTTCAGGGCAAGCTGCGCCGCGTACACCACCCGCACGCGATCGCCGCCCGAACCCGCCGCCGCCGCCGCCGCCCGGTGCGCCGCGTACCCCGCCAGCCCGTACAGCGTCGTCCACACGGGCCCGAACACCTGCGGTGGTGGCCGCAGCGGCGGCTGCTTGATTGCGTCGTAGGTTGCTTTAGGGTTCTTGGCTGTGGTTGGGGGAAGAAAGGGGGTGGGTGTTAGCTAGGTAGATGGATAGTTCATAAATGGGTGGATGGATGGATGTGTTGGTGATGGTGACAATGGATTGTGAGGAAAGGAGGGGAAGGAAGGCGGTGATGGCTTACGAAGCGTGCCGAAGCCTACGGTAGTGCCTAGAGTGATGGGTACGAGAATAGACGCGGCCGGGTTCGCGAGGAGGGCGTGGGGGAGGGCGGTTAGATGGGGCATGAAGGTCGTCATCTTGGGCAGTTCTCGAGAGGATGGAATTGGATGATATGGCTCAGACGTGGCGGCGGGTAGGTTTTTTTTTTGAGTTTCTGTGAAATAACGAGTTGAAACATCCGATGTCTGCGGATGATACGGATTACATACCCTCTGGTACTCGTATGAAGAAGCTGTCAGGTGATGACGTACGAATGACAGCTAGGAGCTTGTCCGTTTTCTTAAATTTGAAAGCTGCTTAAGGCTAGATTGACGAATCAAACGTATGACCTAGTGCCTCAATTGAGAGACAGTTCTGCTTGTATTGGTCTAGCGTCCTTAATTGTAACTTTGTACGGAGTACGGAGTATAGAGCTTCAGTTGAGGCTGATAGTCAGCCCTTACCTACTCCATAAGATTTACAAGCCGTACTTAATAGTTATATATGTATGTAAGACCCAATAACGACGTTAGGATAAATTATTCCTTCTTCTTCCTACTAATATACCCATCTATTGATTTCACTATTATGCAAGTACATCATGATCCTAGACAACGGTATATTCTGCGCTCTTAAGCAGGCATTGGATCGCAGTTAATGAGTAATTAGCATAATATATAGGACGGCGGCAATGAAACGGAAAAGTTGACTTGTGTCGGTTCTATATGGTGAGGAAGTAACGAATATAATATAGTCGAACTGATCTATGTTCTATTGGTTAAGGATCTTAGACCTGGACTGTTTATATTGTATTTTAGATAATTAGCTGGTGAAAGAGCTCGTGGCTAACGCTTCGCCCTGCAACTGACTCTGAACTGACATAACTGTAGACAACTTGACAATAGCGTTACATGTATGTGTAACTATCTAGCCTTAAGTGATCGATATACACAAATTTCTAGTAGAGTTTTCATATATTGAATAGCCTGTTTCTCAGTTTCCTGAAGATAGATCAGATGAAATACTAAGTACGCAACCATAATCGATCGTGACAATGTTATGACGGCTTGCCCTTGTGCCAAGCTCTTGTCCGGAGTTCGTGAGCTAAGGCCTTGGCATGGTTTCCTGTAAATACTATAGGATCTATACTTGACCTCTAAAGCCTCAGGCCTAGCATATACTTAAAGTTACACTTGATGTTAAACACTCGATCAGGTCCTTAACGTGCTCGAGGGCTCGCGAAATTACATTCATATATACCTACTATCTTACTTCCATCCTTCTCTTTCTCTCACTCTTGTATATTAAGGTATATAATGACTATACTAGCTAAATCGACAGGAAGTCCCGAGAAGGAACAGTCTAACTGTGTCCGTCTAATACGCAGGTGTATTCACGAACATCGATTGGTGATGACAGATATTGACCAATCGCTATCCAAAGCTCCTGCTGCGGTGAATATGAAGATTTAATTGAATAACAGAGCACGAACAACCATTCTTCATTGCTGACCAGATACCACTTGGTTTTGGGTTTGGATCTCGAGCTCATACCCCGATCGATATGCTTCGGCTCCTGTATTGTAGTAGCTACTATACGGCCTGGGCTTAATATCTGTCTGGAGCAGGATCGCCAAGCCGAGTTTGAATTGAGCAAGTCTGAGTTATTGGATGAGGACATTGACCCAGCAATGATTCTTGTCACTTTCTATGATATATGAGGCGGACAGAGACACTGGATTTGCTCCTGTATGTCCGTTGAGTTTTGCTGTATAATCTGTACGAAGTTTCACGTACAATTAGCAGCTAGTGGTGGTTTCGGATATCATGAAAACCTAGGCGCCAGACTTGACAGGACATGAGATAATAAATAGGAGGGATCTTTAGAAAATTACATTCCGATTTCTGACACAAAGATTTTTTATACCGACTTGTCGCAGTTTAGATATAAATAAGCAGATCATCTGGATGTGGAGAAGGTGAAAGCGTCAGAGCGGTGGATTTCAGGGGTAAGGTAAGGAGTGGGTGTCCATGAGTTAGTTTCTGCTAGGGAGCTGATTTTTCTCCAAGACGATCGGTATAATTTCCTTTTTTCTCTCGAGGCTTTTGAAGTCTTCTTTGAGATTCCCATTAGCTCACAAGCAGTTCAGGCTTTCTAGTCGTCGCGTGGAGAGGCTGGACCGTCAGGGACGCGAGAAAGAAAACCCATGTTTGATCCAACAGCGCCGCGTCGTTGTCACATATATGTTCCAGCAGATTGCGCTTAGTCACTAGTAGAAAAAGCTAGGGAAAATCCTCATGATTTAGACACTCTGTCTTAAAGTTAATTCGACTGGTGTGCAGTACTCATAGCCATCATATACCTTCAACCTTGGACAGGGGAAATATTGGGTGTCGATTATGATATTATATATAAACCCGCTTTCGTCGTGCCAGCTGAGGCCATCTCCATGACATGGTGGTCTATTTCGCTTTGATGTATAGCTGATGGGTTCACACTAACTTATAATAGCTGAACTGGAAGGATATGTGTACTTGTCTTTAACCTAGCGATTGTAAGAATCGAAGCTTTCATACCTCTTACTTGGATATGGAAAGAAGCCTTGAGCACTTTCGTTTGTATGAGCACTATGAGGCTTTTTTACGTTCTGCGAAGGGCGTTCAGGATCAACGTCACGCATCTTCAATTTGGGGTTTGCCTTGTTTGGCGGCTTGAACCCTTTGTGCATATTATAAGTACTTGTTGCGTATGTATAATGCTTAGCTGTGATTGGTTTGGTTGTCTTTTTGCTTCTTCTTTTCAATCCCGAGTGACGAGTCTCTCATTGGTTGCGCTTGTTATAGCATTGAAATACGTAGACGATTTGTGCTTTTGACTAAGTTAGGTAGGCTCGGTTACCTACTTAAGGTAGTTCTACATGATCCTCACAAGGGCGCAGGGCGTAGTTGTCGTTTATACATGTTAGTAGAATAGATGTACTGGTTCGTGGTTACACAGGGCACACAGTATTAATACCACCTAGTCAGGTATCTTACGCTAGACAGGGTCGGCACGGATCCGTACAGGGGCTGATTTTCAAAAGTATCTGTGGAGATGCTCTCCCTGTTTAGGCATAGCCAAAAAAAGATACCAGTCAGGGGAGGTATTATTGGTATATGTACTCACATAAG
Source organism: Xylariaceae sp. FL0662B (assembly GCA_022376535.1). NCBI lineage: Eukaryota > Fungi > Ascomycota > Sordariomycetes > Xylariales > Xylariaceae > Xylariaceae sp. FL0662B. The sequence goes on along the minus strand of JAJJKD010000229.1, from coordinate 32,709 downwards.
TGTATCTAGGTATGTACTGTGTATTGCCCCGCGATTCCGAGTATCGGGGCTGAGGTCACTTCGCCAACAAATTTCTTACGGATATGCGGTGATGCTATTACGATTTTGCTGACGAATCAATCGTATATTTTTTTTTAACTTTGTTGATGCTATAAAACGGTGCTAACCAGACTTGAAGCTTCTGTGACTAGTAGACCGAGGCTGATTGAGTGTGTTCAAACAGCAAATTCCTCGGCGCAAAGATGGCTGCATTCCCTCCACCACCGGTCAACACCATTGACTGGTCTAACGTAGGCTTCCGAGTACGCGAGGGTGAGTTTGGTCCTAGCTGCTTCTGAATATAATGAAATAGGTGGAAACTGTATATTGATATCGGTATCTACTACCTAGTCAATGGCCATATCGAGTCACACTATTCCCATAAGACGGGTACATGGACGCCCCTTAAGTTCGTGACCGACCCGTACATTCGCATTCATGGCATGGCGCCAGCTCTTAATTACGGTCAACAAGCCTATGAAGGCCTCAAGGCTTTCCGAACCCCCTCCGGCGACGTTCATATCTTCCGCCCCGATCGCAATGCCGCCCGTATGCAGCATTCAGCCGAATTCATCTCGATTCCACCTGTACCCACCGACCTGTTTCTTGATGCCGTAAAAGCCGCAGTCTCTCTTAATGCCGGGTACGTGCCACCTCATGAGACTGGCGCCGCTCTATATATCCGACCGCAGATCTACGGTTCCAGCGCGCAACTGGGACTGAACCCGCCTGAAGAGTACACTTTCTGCGTCTATGTTATACCGACCGGCGTATACCATGGCACACATCCTACGAAGGCGCTGATCTTGGAGGACTTCGACCGCGCAGCGCCGAACGGAACGGGAAGTGCCAAGGTCGGTGGCAACTATGCGCCAGTCCTTAGATGGAGCGACAAGGCAAGGGCCCAGGGCTATGGTATCACGCTGCACCTCGATAGCGCCACACATTCGGAAGTCGACGAATTTAGCACGAGTGGTTTTATCGGGGCTATCGTTGACGGAGACCATGTCACACTGGTAGTACCGGACTCCAAGAACGTGATCCAGAGTGTTACGGTAGACAGCGTTATCGACATTGGCCGCAGCTTTGGATGGAAGATAGAGAAGAAATCCGTGAGTTCTGCTTTGGAACCGACGGTACTTCAACCCCATTAACATGATCTAGATCAAATATACAGAACTACATAAGTTCGCTGAAGTTGTGGCGGCTGGGACTGCGGCAGCGCTGGTGCCGATACGCTCCATCACACGCAGTATCGATCCCGCTTCGTCGCAATCTATTTCGTCCGCCGTTGGAAAACATCCGCGCCTGTCGACCGAGGGTGGTGCTGAGAAAGTCACCTATATCGACGACGCTAGTGAAGATGCTGGTCCCATTTGCCTACGGCTATTAAGCCAACTCAAAGGTATCCAGCTGGGGAAAGTGAAGGACGAATTCGGCTGGTGTTTCCCCGTTTCTCAGGAAGATGGGATTAAAGCTGCTGGCGAAACGACGAATGGAGCCAATGGAAATGTCCAAACAGTTGATCAACTGGATTAGATGGAAGCAAATATTATTGGACGAGTGACGACTGATGAGAGAACTATTCTCCTTGAAAAAAAAAAGGGCTTACGGCTAAAATAGAATCCGACGAGGAAACCCAGCGTAAATCACTTTACATGGGCTCGTTTGTCGATCGAATTGAAGACACCCAGTAAAGTACTTGCAGACAGACATATTCGCTATCCAAGCTGGGTGGCCTCGCAGGTGTAATACGACCCATCCCCTTACGTCTAGACTCGAAATCGGGTTGGCGGACATTAACGACCAAGATAGGGCTATTCGATGGGTGTGATCGGTTGTGCTTGATCTGGCTTGCATGCTACCCTCCAAACACCATCCCAATGAACCGGGCTGCATCTATTCTAGATGCCATCTTACTAACGCCATCTTGATAATGAAACATACCGCATGGCACATGACGGGAATGGCGCCCGCATATAATCGGGTTGAGCCATTTAATTTTTCCGGGCAAAACTTAGAAGAGACCACATTGGACAACGCTGATCTCACCATTGAAAGTGCCATGGAATTCGACGTAAGTATTACAGAGGCTTGGGTTGAGATAAGAACACCGAGTCTCCTAATTCGACGTCTTCTATCTTGACATGCTCCCTACCCCCACACTCCCAGATTCTGATCCATGGTACCGGGCCTTGGATATATTTAATATGTAGGAAAAGAGGGGTACAGCGAGGTAACGGTATTAGCTACTGTTGTTTTGATACGTAGTGTATCCCCCCTACCCTGGCTTAGTATGTTCAATGCCGGGGTTAAAAAGACAGATCCGATGCCCTTATTAGCTATCATAGCAAAAAATGTACAAGTGAAGGTTTAGCTAAGATATCGTAGTTATGTGTAGGCGGGCCGAATTTTTTAGGCCGGAATTTTATCTAGTTGTAAGTTCGTGAACTCCCCATAAAACAGCTCCCTTTGCCACTATATTCCATGGTTCGTTACGAGTATTTCGAGTGGTGCAACACTACAAAGCGAGCCTGCAGACAAGCTTCCACTTACATAGCACAGCCCCTGGCTATCCCGGTCAGTGGCCAATGGCAGAGAAGGCCTCTTAGTCAAGCCCGCAATTCTCCGTGCTGTCTTGCATTCATGGAGGGGAGCTGCTCTAACTAGCATGGCGGGAGCTTCGTCAGATGTGCCAGCATCATCAAGGATTGATAACGTTTGTCCCCCGCCGGTCTCTTATACCAGCGACATGCATCCCAATGAACATAGGCTGTCTCCCACGTGTCAGGATGATGAGACCGGGTTCTGCCCGTCATCTTTATCAATAGGGAGGGGGAGAGACTCGAGCAACTCGATTGAGGCAGCCTTGTCAAAGTCCAGGCTGGTCTGGGTTCTTCGCACAAGCTGGCCCTAGGAGAATTATTAGTATTAATTGCCCGCTGCATGATACCCAAACTTGTAACCATTTTTTCGTTATATGCCGCAAGTTGAGGATCTTACGTACTTAATCATGATTTCTTGCCAATAACGAAAAACCCATCATGGCGGCTCCTACAATCACAATTGCGGATGATATTTTATCTCTTAAACATGATACAAGTAGTACTAGCCATCCTGACCTAGATGGTGTTTATCACACCCGCAGTTTGTCGCGTCCTCGCCGGACTGGCTCCCGCCCGTCGCATGAGAGACGGAGTGAACACATCCGCCATGAGGAAGAGGACGAGGATTGGCGCCGCGATGATGGCCCAAAGAAACAAGTTTTCAAGGGAACTACTCTGCTTTGGTATCGTCGTTCCCGTTTAATTGTAGAGTTCTCTGGCTATAGTACCTGGTGCTGACGAACCGCTTTAAGGCTGGCGTATCAGTCAGTTGGTGCGATTTATGGTGATATCGGGACGAGGTGAGTTACTATATACTTCACAAGCAGTCTCAAGTCGCTGACTGTCTATTACCGTAAACTAGTCCCCTATATGTGTTCTCGAGTACCTTCACCGAGAAGCCTGGCTATAATGATGTACTTCAAGTCCTGTCTGTCGTCATCTGGTCCTTGACGATCATGGTGACATTGAAATATGTCCTCCTGATTTTACGTGCCGACAATCAAGTACATGTTCCAGAGTTCCTTATCTCCCTCTTCAGTCATATCGAAAGGCTTTATGTTCTCACTTAGGACATCTCAGGAGTTTGAACTCCCGAGACATAATCTAGCGCTTTTGAATGGGTTATTTACTAACTTTGGATTTTGTGTAGGGCGAAGGCGGCACATTCAGCTGTTACTCCTTGCTCACTAGATACGTGAGTGTCTTTATACAGGACTTCTGTCAATTTTGTCTCACTAGCGGGTCTAGGCCAATATAACCGATCGAGACCCTCGCGAGCAACACCTCGTGAAGATGGAACGGCTCTTGACTGGTGATATGCGCCCTAGTAACCAGACTTTGCGATCAACTATCGAGCGGAGCAAGTTTGTACGCGGTCTGCTTAAGATAATTGGAGTCTTCGCCGTGTCGATGGTCATCGCTGATGGCGTTCTCACGCCTGCTCAATCTGTCCTCGGGGCAGTCCAGGGGCTCTCGGTCGTCAGCCCGAATATCACGAGCCCAACGATTATTGGCACCTCGTGCGGAATCTTGATCGTTCTTTTCCTCATTCAACCCCTAGGTACTACCAAGCTTGCCAGCGCCTTTGCTCCTATCATTATCGTCTGGCTGGGATTCAACGCAGGCTTCGGAATTTATAATTTGGTTATGTTTGACCACTCGGTGTTAAAATCTTTCTCTCCCTACTTTGCCATTCACTTCTTCATGGAAAAGAAAACGGCTGCTTGGAAGATGCTTGGCGGCATACTACTCGCCTTCACCGGTGTCGAGGCGTTGTTCGCAGACCTGGGCGCTTTCACTATAAGAGCAATTCAGATTTCTTGGCTGTCATGGTGCTACCCTTGCTTATTGCTCGCATACATTGGTCAGGCTTCATACATCAGCGTGCATCCGGAGGCTTACTCGAATCCTTTCTACAACTGTGTGCCCCCGGGAATGCTGTATCCTAGTTTGGTCGTGGCGGTCCTAGCGGCTATCGTAGCTTCGCAAGCTATGATTATGGCCGTCTTTCAGGTTAGTCCTTCCCCTGCGTGCTGGGTCAAGGGACGCCTTGCTAACAACACCAATAGCTCATTAGCCAGCTGATGAAACTCTCTTATTGCCCACAAGTTAAAGTCGTTCATACTTCCATCAAGTTCCATGGCCAACTCTATGTGCCTTTCGTTAACTGGATCCTGATGTGTGGAACCATCCTTGTCACTGCCGTTTACTCAAACACAACTCGCCTTGGACATGCGTACGGGTAAGACTTTATGATGAACATCTTTAGCTAGAGAGAAAACTGACATCCCTGATAGGGTTTGTGTCATGTTCGTGACGTTTTTCGATACCTGCATGGTCACCCTGGTCTCCCTTATCGTCTGGAGTCTGCCTCCCTACGTCGTCTTCATCCCCTGGCTCTTCTTCGCAACGGTCGATTGCCTGTATCTGTCCTCGGCCCTCACGAAGGTCCCCGAGGGCGCCTGGTTCACGATCACCGTTAGCGGCATCCTTGCCTGTATCTTCCTGCTCTGGCGCTTCGGCAAGGAGAACCAGTGGCGGGCCGAGGCGGAGGACCACTTCGCGCTCACGCGACTGCTCACGAAGGACGACGACGACTCGGAAAGGCTGTCGCTGACGTCGCGCTGGGGCGACGGCGCCGTAAGCCGCATCCGGGGCCTGGGCATCTTCTTCGACAAGACGGGCGTCCTGACGCCGACCGTGTTCACGCAGTTCGTCACCAAGTTCGGCATCGTCCCCGACGCCGCGGTCTTCTTCCACCTGCACCCGGTCCAGGCGCCCTCTGTCCCCGACGACGAGCGCTACGCCGTCATCCGCCTCACCGCCGTCCCCGGCTGCTACCGCCTCGTCGTCCGCCACGGCTTCATGGACGAGGTCATCACCCCGGATCTCGCCGCCCTGATCTACGCCCAGGTGCGCGCCTTTGTCGTTCGCCAGGCGGGGGACCCCGCCGCTAATGGGCCAGCGCATTTGGATGGCGACACGGCTACCGCCCTCGACCGCGAGGACAAGGACCACGTTACGACCACAACGGCCTTCGCGGCTGCCGGTACGGAGGACGAGGACGGCGGTCGCCGGAATAAGGGCAAGCGACGCCAGGTACCCGAGGTTAGGGACGAAAAAATCAAGGTGCGTCGTATTCAAGAGTTTGTTATTTCCTAAGTAATCCCGCCTGTGCTCGAGGCTATACCTACCCGCCTAAGTAAGATGTCTCAGGGGTTGGAACTTGGGTCTCAGGGAAATCTTATGTCCTAACTGATATTTTCACAGGCGGAGCTCGGACGGCTTGACCGCGCGTTCGCCCATAAGACCATGTATATTACCGGCAAGGAGCAGATGCGGATCCGCGGGGGTACCTCGCCGGTCCGGTGCATCCTGCTCACCACGTTCCTGTGGATCAGGGATAACACGCGCACCAAGATTGCGAATCTCAGGTTGGCGGTGGATAGGACTGTAGAGGTGGGCTTTGTGAAGGAGTTATAGGATATGCTGTGGTAGGGGGTGTTGTCTTAGTCGGTATGGGTTGGGATGAGATGGCCATGGGCTGGGGCGGTAGTACTTGGTCTTGAAAACTAGGGATTATACTGAATTAGAGTAAATTGATGTTGCCCAGACCGGGCTGATTTCAGCGATGGAGTATGAATTAGGGATATTATGTGGTATTGATTGGATAGACATATCTACATCCACTCGGTATAGGATGCTTAGAAACATTGACTTCGATCGTACACCTATAAAATCCTCACCTAGTTGGGGTATTGACAACAGGCATTACCTTTTCCGTCAACTATGAGCGAATAGTGTATCCTGTCGCAGTGAGGTGATCCCCTGAGAAGTAGATCCTAAGTGCCGGAGGCACTACTGAGCGCAATAATACTGCATCACCCTGTACAAGATCGATCCCCCTAGCTTAGTGTACCTAGATCAGACCTAGATAATACACAATCTTTTTTAACTAGAGATCACGACACCACACACATAATGATCACAGAGGGTTAAATAACTGGGAGATATAGATATCCTAATCTATATCAGGCATCTCATCGAGGCTTCGACGAAACTGAATAGTCTGCATCCGCTCACGTCGGGTGATATGCATTATATCTGCTCGACCAATACATTATAAGTGTATATATACTATACAACAAGTTCTATTTTCAATGATTTCGCTAGATGGTAATGGGGGTGCTGATTTAAGAAGTGGTACTATATCTGTAAGTAATGTGAAAAGACGAGGTGTCTATAAGGGCAAAGGACAAACCAAAAACGACGAAGTGCCTCAGCCCTCCTTTTGGCGAACACGGCCTTTATCAGTGTCAGGGCCGCCCCATATAGACTAACAGATACTTGCGGAGGACAGAGAACAGGCCACTTTCCTACATTGCAACAATTGTTAATGTGAAAATACTGCATCCGGGCTTCATTTACTTGTAATATAATACAAAGGAGTGCTTTATTAGTATATGCATTCATATGTCTTATTATTTAACCTGACCTTTATTGTATGACCTTTATTGTCATACACATTCATAAGTCAAAGGAATTATAAGAGATGCCAAATATCTAGTCAAACTACTTATTTCCTACCTGTTGCTATTACTACTTAATACAGGCCACATGCGATCTATGATATGAAGCTATTTAAGCTTCGACTCTGAGAAGTACACCAAGAGTCTCTCGACGTCCGCGATTGCCGCACTAAAATCCGATGGCTGGGCGCCTCTGCGCAATAATAAGAACGTCGCCTGAAGGGACAGCAGGGTACAATTCATGCGGAAAACTTCCGTATCGAGTGCCCCAAGTCGTTCTGGGAGACCTACCGCATCTTCCGTACTGCCTTTCCACTGCCTGAGCCGAGCTATCTGGAATGTGATTGAGTCTCTATGCTTTGTTGCAGTGTGGATTGCGTTAATAGCTCCGCTTAGAAGGGTCGTCCAGACCGACTTGTCGGTCTTGGAAACATTCATACAGTATGCCACGTCTTGTCGAAGAGGCTTCTCATTTAAGATAAGAGTATCCAGCGCCCTGTTTATACGCTCGAGCCGTATCTCCGCCTCGAGAACGAAGATTCTGACCCAGGGCGGGAGCTTCGGCGTCGTCTTGCTAGTCCCTTGGTCGGGTTGCGGTCTCGGATATTTCCCATCATATCCAGGCGTTGGCCCATTACGGTCCGATGTACTGGGCTTATAATCTCTGTTTTTGTCGTTGTAATATTGTCCGCTCCTGTGGCTATCATATTTCCGACGACGGGCGGGGTCCCGTAGAGTCTCGTATGCGTCCTGGATCTTAGCAAACTTTTCATTGGCTTGAGGTGTATTACCTGCCTTGTCGGGGTGGAACTCGAGGCAGAGCCTTCTGTAGGCCTTTCTGATTTCGTCTGCGCTGGCACCGCTGCTCACTTCGAGCACAGCGTACAGGTCATGATCGGGAAACCTATGAGCCATGATGTTGAGGTCTCTAGTACAGAGTTGTTTGCTTGCTATGAAGATTCACTCTTATTAGATTATCGTAGATACTCTCAAGTGAGACTGCTCCAGGATATTCTGACTTAGGTGTGTGATTGTGGAATTGGATGTTATCGTAGCATAGGCTATATTATGCTAGGTAATATAGTGCAATGAACACTTGTGTTGTCATAGTCTCTCTCTCATCGATTCGAGACAATGCCATTGAACGAGGACAAGAAACATACAAAGAGTTACTTGGCATACGTTTTAGTTCCGCTTGATTGTTTACTGCATTAGGTGCCATTGGCCTTCTACGTCTAAATTTGCAGACTGAGTAGTCAATACCGCTGCATGTCATTTTCTAACCTGGCATAAGTCTTATCGCCATCTTCAGCCGAACATGCTTGCCTAACCTTTTTGTGAGGATATATAGAGAGGTAATAAAGACAACAATGGTGTATTTTTCCATCCTCGGGGTCTAATAGACTTCTAAGTAATTCAGGAGACGCCCCATGTCACATATCGTTAGGGGTATTCCACATTGAGTGTGGTATTGTTGCTACCTAGTTCTTGTTGAAATACAGGGCTAACGGCACTTGATTAACTTGAGGTTCAGCTATGTAATTGCACATGGAGGGAGAACTGGCATATACACACAATACCACAAGATGCCTTTGTATTGTACTAGCCCTTGGCCCTCAGATCAAGAGTTCTATGATGGCATGTTTATGCGGCATGACACGTACCATGAAGGACATTTGAGCAGTGATGCACACTTCTAGAATTGAAATGAAAGACATTGCTATAGGTATGCCGCCGTAATAAGGTCCCCGAGTCCTTATTCCGTTAAAACCATTGGAGTCATTGTTAGACCATTCTTGACAGTATTAATAGCTAACTCAAGGTGTTGAAGTATACACAAATTATGAGTGCCATATCTATTAATTGTATATGTACTATCGTTAGAGTAGAGGAGGATGTATGTCTTTGATGTATATACCCATCTTCCAGATACCAGCCGCCATGTGTTCTAATACAAGGCATTAATTTGACCTCTATGAACGCCCAATTGTCCCCAAGACCTTTTCCTTAATTATTGAGTCTGGTTCGGAAGAATCTTGTTGTACTGCTGGTGTAACGTTGACCTTGGCTCTCCATGTCTTCCACCAGGGTCGATCGAACAGTTCCTCCATCTTCTCCATTGGCACACCTTTTGTCTCAGGTGCCCATAGTCCCAGTATCAGCAAGCCGATGGCGCAAATCAACGCGAAGAATATGTACGCGCCCCAAACATCGAGACTCACGAACATGCTGGGAGTCACTCTGACCACCGCGAACTGGAAAAACCAATGTACCGTCATATTCGTCGCGTAGCAGACGGATCTGATCCTGGTCGGATATATCTCGGTGCCGTACAGGTACTGTACCGTGCAGAGACCGACCGACCATCCCACGGCGTAGATGAAGACGGCCGCAATGGCCGCGTTGGAGGCGGGCTTGTTCGAACCACCCGAGAACAGCGCCATGTATATTGCCATATAGGTGTGCGAGGCACATTGTAGACCCAATCCAAGCACGAAGCATCGGCGGCGTCCGAATACATCGACCAGGCCCCACGTAAAGGCCATGGTGAATACTATCTTGACAATGCCATAGGCGCCGCTTGTGATGAGCGAGGTGTCGTCGCCGACGACCCCGGCGTATCGAAAGATTTCGGGGATATAGTAAGTAATTCCGTTACCGCCAGACCACTGGGCTACTGTTTGCATCGTTACTGTTCTATGTCAGTTGCAGTTTGTCCCAACAGTCCATGTCGTTTCGAGTACACATACGTCCAAGCAGAAACCTAGACTGGTAAGACTGGGTCGTTGCTATTTCCTTGATGATGGTCCAGGCAGAGGCACCCTCCAGTGCCTGATGTTTAGTCGATATTTGATATTGCAGTTCTCGATACTCCTCTGCAATGGCCGATTCGTCCTTATTCGACTTGCGAAGCCGAGCAAGAACGGCCATTGCATCCTGAGTTCTGTTCTTTGATGCCAGGAATCTCGGCGTTTCGGATAGGAGGAATGAGGCTATCAAAGCAAGACCGGTGGGAATTAAGGCGATTGATATCACAAGGCGGTATTGTTTCTGGACAGCCGGTAGCCCCCTTTGGGCACCGTAACTTATAAAGAATCCTGTAGATAGGAATGACAAGAGAATGACCATACTATAGTATCTGTAGTTAGTATTATTATTTTTTTTTTTGTTATTATTATATATTTTCTTTCTAGACAACATGGTGAAATATTCCAAAGTCTTAAGGACCGCTTCAAGAATTGAAAACTCCTGAATATACCCCGAAACCAATAATCGCTTCCAAAGAAAGACGGGGGAAATGATGAGTGATTGTAGGTGATACTCACTAAATGCTGACGACCATACCGCGAGACTTGGCCGGGGCGACCTCGGAAAGATAAAGGGGGGCAACGACGGTCAGGCCTCCGGCACCCAGGCCTCCCCAGATACGAGCAAACAGCATGAAGCCCAGTATCCCCGAGGAGAAGGTCTGCATAAGGTAGCCCGTCATCCAAACGATCATGGACAGCTGCCAACAGCGCAGTCTTCCGAGCTTATCACTGAGGATGATGGCGATGAGGGAGCCAAATGCTGCGCCGAGGACATAGAAAGACGAGATGTTTGCCCGCCTGTTGGCAAGGCCGGCGGCGTCATTTTTCCAATGGTCCGGAACAAGATCAAAGTCTTGCTTAAAGGACGGAAGTCCGGTCGCCGAACTAAACCCCCCTTCATCGTAGCCTGTGTCTTGTTAGCATCACATTACTAATACGGTCTCGCGCCATACGTTTCTAGATTACCTTTAGGAATTGAGCCACATGCTATCACAACAATAGTGAGTAGATAGTAAAGGTTAACTTTGGGCATTTTCGCAACACGGCTGACGGTATTGGCCACGCTGCGCAGGTTGAAGTGGGTGGGCGCTGGTGAAAAAAAGATAAGGTGGTAAAGCAACGTGATGATTGTACGGTATCACACTAGAATTATTACTTAGATCCGAATTAGATATTCGTTAAGGTGATAACACAACTATTGTAGAAAACTCGACCTGAGCCATTCGTATGATGACTCATACGACGCGACTGACTCCGTAATACGCTTCCTGGGCAAGTGGCAAGTATATACGAGGTAGCAGTAACACTGAATAATAGGGGTTGCAATAACAAGGCCGAGCGAGAAAAACTCGGATAATCTGCCGTAAGATTGGCAGTTGGAAAACGCCACTTCAACGGACACTGGCCCGACGAAGCTGACGGGAGCGGACCGGGCTTATACCTACTGTATGTACATGTGAGATCCGCCTTGGTCTTAGGGGACATCAATGCGACGGTACGCCTGAGTACAGTTACCTATTAATTGAATCTTCTTATCTCACTTTGTACTGCTGAATTCCTCATGTGCCACTCTTCGGCTTCACACGGCAAATTTGTTGAAAGATGACCGATTTCGAGACCGGACTCTGATCAAGATGTTAATATTTACCCGTGTGGGCCTGGAATTCTTGGGGGAGGGAACCGGTCCGAAACTACCTGATTGAGCCGGGCGTATTTTCGCTGTAAGCTCGCCCGAGCCGTCTGACCTGCCACACGTTATAGCAGATAACTGACCATTTGTCGCATGGAAGTGGAATGAATATTAAGTAAGCAAGCCTAACGTTGTATCCATTAATTGCCGACCATCTCCAACTTGAACCCCCACACCCACACCCACACCCACACATCCCCAGCTTATTAACAATCTTACACGCAGCCACATTGATGATAGTGGCTGAAGCCGGCAGGCTTTTTTCTATCAACTCCCCTTTCAAATAATCTTCTAACTATAACCTATTTATTTTTTGATAATGGCAAGTATTATTTAGTTCCTATGGTGATTGTGCATAGATTATCTTTATCACAGCTCTCTCAGGTTGGGCTGGCCAATCATATTCGTGTACGACATTTTCTGACTCGCTCTTATAAGTTATAACTTGGCACGGTCATTTTTTCTGCCCAAGGAATAGCTTGATACAGCACCCACTCTTCTATGTACACCAAATTCACAAAAGGGGAGCGGAACGTACAGCCACTTTCTGAGAGGATACCAGGAGATGCCTGGGATTCGCACATGCACGTCGTCGACCCGGTAGCATACCCCCTATCAGCCGATGCATTATACAAACCGCACCCGCATACGCTTGAAGATGCCATGAATTTTGAGAACTCCGTTGGTATCAAGAATATTGTTTTTGTCCAACCGTCAATCTACGGCCATGACAACAGCTGTATGCTAGATGCCATGCAGATCCTCGGCCCAAAAAGGGCTCATGGTGTTGTTGTGTTTAACCCAGAAGATACACCCCTCTCTACTCTCTGGGATTGGCATCACTTAGGTGTTCGAGGAGTCAGGATTAACCTAAAATCTGTCGGCAAGACTATGGAACAGGCAGAACTGGAGACCGTTCTGAAGCTGCACGCAGACGCAGTTCGTCCGTTGAACTGGATCATCCAATTATACGTTCCGATGCACATGATTTCACTCCTTGAGTATATCGTGCCACTCCTAGGCGTACGTAGTGAGTATCATCCAGACTCATTGATGTCACCTTCTAGCCTATTTCAGGAGCGAGAGTTCTCAATTGGAGTATACGCGAGAGTCAATAGGCCTCGAGACAAGATCTAGACTCCTAATCATTCGACAAGGCATCCAAAAAGGGAGATTGCTGACGCGAGCTGTTGAAGTATGTATTGATCATATAGGCCAACCGACGTTGCCCGGGCCGGAATCTTATCAGCGGGGAAAAGATCCGTACCAGCTGCCGGGTTTTGGGTCCTTGATCAGATTACTAAAAGGGGGACAGACTTTCGTGAAGCTGTCGGCACCTTATAGAATTAGCAAATCTGAAGACCATGGGGTAGAGCTTGGCCCAATCGCCCAAGAAATTCTGAGAGTGGCTGGGGGAAATAGAGCCGTGTTCGCGACAGATTGGCCTCATACTAGATTTGAAGGCCTGGATATAAGGCCTTGGATAGAACAGTTGCTCGAATGGTGTGGGAAAGACAGATATTTGGTAGAGAGATTGTTCAGGGGAAATGCTGAAGATTTGTGGGGAGTGCAATAATGAATATAAACTAGAATGCATTATGTCTAAGAAAGCTACGATGCCCACGGACGCAATTATCCTTTAAAAGTTTGTAGCAATGCCTGTTGCTTGAGGCTATTGCATACGATGGCTGAATTTGCTGATTCCAGCCTTTTTGTTGAAAATGGCCTTATTTTAGGTAAATTTCATTTGAAACTTTCTCTGTTGAATCTAACCTCCTGGAAGCTTGCGAATTGGTTGAACATTAAGGGTTGGTAAGTTTAGTCGCTTGCTGCCAATGAAAGCGTGGGAGGTCTTCCAAGGGTATGTAGAAAGATACTTGAAGTCACTAAAATGTATATCTATTGAGCTACCCTACTTATCTTGCCCTATAAGGACTAATGTGTATGATTACCGTGACTCTAGCCGCGGGCACCGTGGCTTTAGACATAACGACTCGAATGGTCGAATATCGGATAGGCGGCAGGGGCTACGACAATAATGAATGAACAGAGGTTCAGTGTCTAATATTATATTCATCTTGTTCGATTGCATAAAAGAGAGTTTCATATGCAATCCTCTCGCCTTTAACCAACACGTTGATTTACAGCGTACCCATGCAACAACTCAAGTCAAGTCAAGGAATTTTTTTCCCCCAGACTTGAAGCTACTAACACCTTGAGTTGATTAAGTGGTCATCCGTTGACCTGAGGTTACTTACACCGTGACAGTTGAGCTGGTTCGGCATTATAGTACCCCCTGAGTCTGCTACCCCTGAATCCATCCCTGAATCTCATCCTAATGCTGAATTTCCGGTTTCTGTTGCTCCTTTTTCTGGATCTCATGTTATTGGGTCTCCTGTTGCCGATGAGTCTCCTGTTGCCGAGCTTCCTGTTGCTGAATCTGCTGTTGCCAAATCTCCTGTTGCCGATGAATCACACCCTATGTTAGAAAAGAGGCTCACAGACGTGATAATGATCAGTGCTTAGCAGGGATATCAGCACAGGGCGTTAGGCGGCTGACGTTAACTAACCTTATCTACCGAGAAACACTAGGAAATGCTCATGATAGGTGACTTATATATAAGGCAATAACCTCAAAAGCCATGATGGGCATCAAGTCAAGGCACAGGAAGAAGAGGGGCGGAAAAAAAAAACGCAGAATCTTTGCTTGGGCAAATTTAGCGTAGGCGACCATAAAGTATATAATAACGGGCTATTCAATATAACGACTATAAAGCTTAAAGGTGTGAGGTGGGAACGCCGGGTTTCATGCATGATTGCGAATAAGTATGTTGATGTTTGGAATGGAGACGATTCGTTATGATTCATGATGCATTAGAAGCCGCGGAGCTTATACTCCGTGTGGCTGATTTAGAAGAGACGAGCCGTCCCGCGTGAGTAAATTTAGGAACATGCCAAACTTAGACATGCGAAGAAACAACATAATAATTCATATGTTTCTAACATAAAGATATTGCATATGATGAAAAGTAGGTGTGTGATATCTAACTTCATTCTCTACTTCGCCAAGGAGCTGGCTAAAGTATGTGATCTTGATTTACTAGAATATGGCTATCTCTAATCTACTTGTAGGCCGATGTAAAGAGGTTCAGGTTTGCACCCCGACACATCTCGTAATCTCAATAGCATCCTGATCGACGTTAGCTGGTGCTGGACCTTTCTGGGACATATTGTCGACTTACGGGATCACCGCTGGGCTCCCAGCTCCTTACGAACTGACTTTCATATAATAGATCTGGGTTTCCTTTAGGACCGGACTGATCTGCCTCAGAGAACTTTTGTCTCTTTCTCTGGACACTACTCCTGACGTATTCAAGGTATGGTGGATTTCCGGGCCTGACAACTGTGCCATGTTCAGTGATGAATTCCCGGAAAATGAACTTGCAATAGAGCTTACCGTTATCAGCGGCAAATACTGAGCCTGGGGCCACTAAGCCAAGTTCTTCGCAACATTTCAAATCGGATATGTAGGCTGGTTTGTAGTGGTCAAGAAAGAGAAGGTCGATATGCCGCAGTTCCTTTCCAGCGTAGAGTCGTCTCAATGAATCAGAACCAGAACCAACGACTACTTTCACCACGTCGCTCAGACCAGCAAGGTCAACAAGCATGGAAATTACGGCACCAAACTCCGGGTTCATCTCCAAGCTATAATATCGATTACCACCGGATTCTTTGAATGCTGCCCCGAAGGCGATGGCTGAGTAGCCAACATATCCACCGAGCTCAACCATAGTTCGTGGTTTCTCTTCTTTGATTAGATCTATAATTGTCTTTGCTTTGTATTCGCCAATGTTCACTATATGGAAGGAAATAAGTTAGCACCACAGGACGGGATTTTTTCTTTTCCTTGCAGAGAAACTGATATGATATGTACGTACTCAGATACTTCTTCGTTCTTCCAAATTCGTCTATAACATGTAATACCCTCTTAGGGTTACCGCGAATCCGTTCGAGATCGGCGTGGCCGTAAACGAAGTGGAGGAGCTCGATCTCCCTTCCATCATTGAACTATGTTAAATTTACTCCGTGAGCTTACTCAACTATCGAATACCTATAAGTTGCGGTTAGGGACACTAACATAGAGATCCTCTTGAGGCATGTAGGCATCCCCTGGAAATGATTCCTTTTGGAATTCACTCATATTCGCGACCGTGATGCGGGGAATGAGGTATTGATGGGTTGAAATCCCACCGCATCTATATGCTTCCGAGTATAATACAATAGAGTATGGAACGGTATGCCTAAGAATTTTAATTGACAATATATCCCATATGTAAATTCTGAGTCTTGAAGTCATTGACTTTGCTTTTCGCTGCACAAACGAGGTAGTCTCCAGCCGCACACAGACACGTCACATACCACTACATATTCTGGGCAATAATGTCTCGAACTACGCAGTCCTCGTTAGCGTAAAGATTGAAATGAAGATCGTCAAGTTATGAATGGGAATTTGGTAAATCCGATATGGAATTCCTAATGTAACTACGAGAATATCGCCCCAATCACAATCTACGATTCTTCTACTTCCTTGATCTGAAACTGGGTTGAGCACCTGCATAAGTGTTAGCAAAAGAGGGGCCGTATCAACCAGTAACGAAACTAGAGGATCAAGGGATGAATTCCAGGCTCTTTCAACCCCCAAGGTCTAGAAGATATAGCGGTAGTGTCAAGTAGTGCTAGATTTCACCGCATTCAGATCAGTGACACATGAAGTTAGGACTGTCTGGGAAACACATGGCGAAAATATACAGACCTCTTCGTGTGCTGGTTGTCAGGTAACTAGGCCGGAAATGGATTTGCTAGGTATCAACAAAGCATCCTGTGGCCATTGATATGGGAGTAATGACGAATTGATTTTAACTATGACAATCTCTAGGATGGGATCACAAAGTACTTGAACCTCGGGGTCCCATACATGGTGATGACAGAGTTGCGGTGAGTGAGTGTCAACGGTATCTCATCTTTACTTGAACTCTTGTAAAACGGACATTCAATTATTGATTTACTTTGATATCGTTCGCCGCCTCAAGATGTCTGATCTTAAAGCAAATGTCAAGGAGACCGAGAATGGTTTCCATGTTGAGGGCTATGAGAAGATCGAATACGATTTCGCATTTGTGGACGGGATTTTCGACATTACCAACGCGAACCTCGCGAATTGTTACAAGAAATGGGGCCGAGTACTTGCCGTAACCGACAAGAATGTCTACGGGCTGTATGGGCACAAGATGGAGAACTACTTCAACCATTATAAGCTTGAGCTCAAGATTCACCAGTGCTCTATTGGAGAAAAGGCAAAGACCATCGACACTTTCCTCAGCATCGCTGATTCTATGACTGAGTTTGGGATTATTCGCAAGGTAATTTCAGTGCCCCTTTAGTCTGATGACATATATTTATAATAGCCTTAGGAGCCTGTCCTTGTCGTTGGGGGAGGACTTGTCACTGACGTTGCTGGGTAAGATCACCAAGCCCCTAATTCTGATTGCTAAAGGCTAACTTTGTGGTCAGATTCGCTTGTGCTGCCTACCGTCGAAACACCAATTTCATCCGCGTGCCAACTACTGTGATTGGCCTTATCGACGCGAGTGTCAGCATCAAGGTAGCGGTCAACTATGGAAGATACAAGAACCGTCTTGGTGCTTACCACGCGCCTCTACACACGTTCCTTGATTTTACGTTCCTTCGAACTCTACCGATCGCACAAGTTCGCAACGGCTTTGCCGAGTTAATCAAGATCTCCTCCTGCTCTCACTTGCAGGTTTTCGACCTGCTTGACAAGTTTTGTGAGCAGCTGATTGAGAGCAAATTTGGCCGAGCCGACGGGTCGAGCGATGAAGTCCGTAAGGCCGCAGACATCGTAAGTTTACCTTGTGTCCTACAACACCACATATGTCGACGCGAATAACTTTGAACTAGATCAACCGCGAAGGCATTTACGAGATGCTCAAGCTGGAGTCACCGAACCTGCATGAGATAGGCCTCGACCGGGTCATCGCATACGGCCATACGTGAGCTTCCTGACATGATATAGTGTTGCTATGGTTTTTCTAATTTGATGTAGATGGTCCCCGCTGCATGAGCTTATTCCCGAGACGCCTCTGCGCCATGGACATGCCATTTCGATTGACATGGCTTATTCTGCCACCCTGGCCAACCAAAGGGGCCTGCTTTCGGACGAAGAACATCACCGGCTTTTCAACCTTTTCTCGAGAGCTGGTCTCTCGATTGACCACCCACAATTCGACGACAACGTGTTGGACAAAGGCACAGCGGCTATTTTGAATACGAGGGATGGCTTGCTACGACTAGCTGTGCCGAACCCCCTAGGATCCTGCACTTTTATCAATGATGTTTCTACACATGAGCTGAAAGATGCCTTGAAGAAGCACAAAGAGATCAGCAAGACATTCCCTCGGGAGGGCGCAGGTCTTGAGGCCTATGTTGACAGCAGCGATACAGGGTATGAGAACATTGATGCGGAGAATCTTAGTGTCGAACAAGCCGCTATGGAGGCAGGCGTTTTGCCCGAAAGCCAAAGCGCGAGCAATGGCATCAACGGCGGAGGTGAGGGGCTTAACAGTGGTAACGGAAATACTCCCAGTAGTCTTCTTGGAAAAGCTAAGGCTGCGATTAACGGAGCTCTTCCAAACGATATCAAGGCACAGGCATGAGAGTCAATAATCAGTTAGAGATTGTTGGACTTTTTTCGAGATTTCTCCACTAGTCTCATGGTACCTGATCTGTGGCTATTGCCGCTTTCTCATTAGACAGACTTTTTCATACCGATTAATTATCATCAATAGAATTACAGGATGCCACAAATGTGTATCTGTGAATTTGATTTATTGATAATATGCATATTCTATGCATCACGAAAGTGACTTACCCAAACATAGCCGATTATTCCTTCTAGATCCTAGTCTTGGGAGTCATTCTGTCATTCATCCCGTTATTAATCCCCAAGCTCAGTGTTAACATCACTTGGAGCTAACGTGTGCGTGTCTTGTTTACCTAAGTACCTAAGTCTGACCCCCCCTCCACGAACCACCTAGGCCACGAACCGCCATTTCTCACCAAAATTACCAAAATCAGCCTAGCTGTAATAAATCGGGGGGAAATCGGAAAAATATAATTCCTTCGGCATTAAATTGGAAAAAATAATAACTAAACGTAAAAAAAATTTCATTAATATTACTTATTATTATTATGGTTAAATTACTATTTTAATAGTAAAGAAATTAAAAAATATTCGCACTAACATTTTCATATATAAATTACTAGGTATACTGTTAGTGTAATATTTTTTTATTAAAATAATAATAATTAATTTTAAAAAATACCTATAAAGTTACTTTTTAAAAATTTAAATAAAATATACTTTAATATATAATTATTTAATTTAATAATTATATTTTTATTAGTTAATTAATTTAATATAATTTAAAATATAATAAAAAAATAAAAAAAAATATACGAAAAAATATTTTCAATTTAAAAAGTACTAAAAGTATTTATATTTAATTAAATAAAATATATTATATATATATAATTTAATTATATAATAATAATATATTAAAATAATATAAATTTTAAAAAACTAACTCTATAAGTATTTTATTTATTTAATTATTCATTATTTTATATAAGATTTTTAGGTTAACATTTTCCTTAATAATTTATATGCAGAAATGTTAGTGTAAATTTTTTCTTATTTTTTTAAATATTAAACTATTAATTTAATTACTTAAATACTATATAATATTAATGAAAAACTATTTACGTTTAGTTATTAATTTTTCCGATTTAATACTAAAGGCGTTATATTTTTCCGATTTTTTTCCGATTTATTACAGCTAGGCTGATTTTGGTAATTTTGGTGAGAAATGGCGGTTCGTAGCCTGGGTGGTTCGTGGAGGGGGGGTCAGACTTAGAGTTTCCAGGGCGTGGATTGAATTTTATTGTGCTATATTACCATGAGATAACGGGAGCTATCTATTTGTGATATTATTACCCAACGGTCCGAGCCTGAGGATGTCTCAGGGCGGTACTCATAAAGAACGTAAATTCAAAGTCGTGACGTCGTACGTATTATTTTGAGCAAGCTGCACAAAATTTAATGCCTCATTTAGAATGCCTAAACCGGTTGCAAGCCAGGGATAGAATGCCAAATCAGCATGATTCATGACTGACTCCTTTCCGTACGCGGCAACTTAGCAGATTGCCATTGGAGTGTTTTCCGGAATGCTAATGAAAGCATCCCCTTCTGGCCTACCATAATTTCAATTACAGCGTGCAATCTCACGGATTTGCCATGAAAGGCTGTGCTATATATTATGCCGGGCCATCTGTCTATCTCATGATGTCTTAATATGAAGCATAATATGATTCTAACGCTGATCAACTATTGAATGTACCTTCGTTCACAATTCAGATACCATTGCATCCCTCTTGGCGGGAAGCGGATAGAGGTAAAGCTATGATAGGGCAGCGAGCGACATATACTATCCGATGTTTCAGTTTAGTTTTACTCAGTCTTCTATTCTTGCCGTTTTCTTTTCTAGCGACATGTCTGACTTTCTTGGGGTACAACGATACTTCGTATGGCAAGGCGCGTAAGGAAACCCAGAGTACTCTTCGCGATGAAAAACGTCGGACTGTACTGGTCACCGGGGTGGGCATGGCAAAGGGGATCACCTTAGCTCGGGCGTTTTATCTGTCTGGCCATCGCGTCATCGGCGCGGATTTCGAGACTTTCGGCATCCCATGTTCAGGCCGATACTCGAAGAGCCTCTCAGCATTCCATCCAATACCAAAACCTAATCCGAAGGAGGGATCCGAAATATACATTCATCGACTAGTCGAACTGATCAAGGCTGAGGGTGTCGAGCTCTGGGTATCGTGTTCCGGAGTTGCTAGCGCTATAGAAGATGCGCAGGCAAAGGAATCCATAGAGCAGCACACGCGGTGCAAATGCATTCAGTTTGACGTCCCCACAACCTCAGCCCTGCACGAGAAAAACTCGTTTATACGCGAGTGCAAAAGTCGAGCGCTACCGGTCCCCGAAACTCATAATATCGAGTCGAAGGATGAGGCTATTCGCATCCTTTCGGATCATGCAACATCCAACCCGGGAGAGAAATTTATCCTAAAGCCCATCGGTGTGGATGACCTCAATCGAGCCAACATGACACTACTACCACTATCATCAGAGTTAAAGACGAAAGCATACGTATCTCGCTTATCTATATCTGCCTCCAGTCCCTGGATTCTTCAGCAGTTCATCCCAGGAGGCGAGGAGTACTGCACTCATGCCCTCATCGTTCGTGGCGATGTCAAATGCTTTGTGGCTTGTCCAAGCGCCGAGTTCTTGATGCACTACAAGGCATTACCTCGAAATTGTGCCTTATGGCGAGCGATGTACGCCTTTACAGCCGACTTTGTCGAGCGTTCACCAAGACCCGAAGCCATGACAGGCCACCTGAGTTTCGACTTCATGGCTTGCGATGGAGCTCTCCAGGAAACAGGTTTTGGGCGCAACTTTTACGCTATTGAATGCAATCCCCGGGCCCATACAGCGGTGGTGCTTTTTGGACAGCAAGGTCCAAAAATGGAGGACATGGTACAGGCTTACCTCTCCGCTATTGTTGTAGACGGGGAGACATCTCCTTCTACACTTACATCTGCGTTGCCTAACGGCATCGGTCCATCATTAGTCATGCCTCCAGTCGACATTGAACCTCGATACTGGATAGGGCATGACATCGTTTCTCTATTTGTCCAGCCAGCACTTCGCTGGAGCGTTGGATCTATTGATTCCAACCATTTCTTAAAAGACTTTACTGCACTTATAACTCACTTCCTTACATGGAAAGAAGGTACTTTTGAGACTTGGGACCCAATACCAGCATTGGCCTTATACCACATAGTACGTATTCTAGAGTTCTTTATTTCAGCCCGTCGAAAGGGATATTTCTGTCTATTTAAGAGGACCGAAGAGTTAGATTCCCAAAGACATGGCCTGAGGCTCCCAATTTTATCTAAAGCTCTTTACTAACTCTGGGCATTGTACAGTATTGGCCTATGGCTATTATGTCTGCTTGGTGGCATGGACGTAGTTGGAGCCGAATCAACGTGAGCACCACTAAAATGTTTGCGTGCTGAAGCAGTAGGGCCTAGCTAGTCTATAAGATATATATTGATCAACCATTTCCTATTTCTTAGCAGCAAGCCTACACAGGCGAACATGGGAACCAACAAGGTCCAAATCATCCTTCAGGCGTAGTAGACTCCCCAGACATGATGACTTTAATCTAGATGAGTCGTACCCGTATAGGCTTCCACGCTATGCTATGAACCCATTTTCAAATGTACAGCAGAGCCGTGCCTGCAGACTCAACGTGGCGGTGCGCGGACCCGCCTGTCCTTCCGAGTTATGCCCGCCCTCCGTTTTACAGCGGGGCCGGAGTTTCGTTTTCTTTGAAGCGGAGCCGTCGAGGATCCGCATCATCCACTGGTTCCGCTCCGGATGTAACCTTCGGGCCTTCTTCGCTCACAGCCCTCCTCTCCTTCCTCTCCTACCTCTCCCATGACAGGCTGCGACTTTGGCCTTGCCGCTGGAAGCCTGCGCCAAGGAGGAAGCTAACATAATATTATGTAGGCGCGAACATTCCCTTCCCACGGGGTATTTCCCACCGACATCCCATTAACTGCTGACTAACTTCAATCTGATCAACACACATATACATGTCCCGGCTTAGTAATTTTACACATAGCCACATTGATGGTAGCTAGATCTGGCAGGCTTTTGTCTACCGGTTCCTCATTTCAATAATCCTTTACAATGTATTTCATTTTTAATAGTATGGCTTTTTAGTATAAGGACATTCATAAATAAAAGGGGTACTTTATGAAATATTCATTTTAAAGATTACCTGTGTAATGTGGTAACCTACAGAAATACTAAGCGCTGGTACATGATAGCGTAGGTAAAGTTTGTGGCAAAAGTATATAGCGTGACTGCAGATGCCTATATTATCCCCCCTATTGTATGTCGAGTTGAAGTTAATTGACAGTCAATGGGATTTGGTTTCGGTTTATATTTATGCAAATTTCTGGCTGCAGGTATGCGATAACGTCGCATAGCAGGTTGAAGAGTAGTGGGTTGTGTAGTAGATCCAAGTCTTGGGCTATCTCTAAGCCCCTTAATTATCGTTCTCTGTGTGTTCTCGGGTGGTAACAGCCTCCTTGTTATCTCCTTCATGGACCTATCGTATCCGATTGGAAATATCTCTTACAACGTATATCTGACCATAGAGATCCACAGTTTCAATGAAGACCCTCAGAGTATCTATCTTCCAGTCACCCCTTTGGTCACCTCCTATCTCCTCTCTGAGCTTTGCAGTGGTATGATCAAGGCACTGGCGTTCGTAATCAGCAATAAAGAGGAGATCGGACTTCATTGCATCCAGACTAGTTTGCTCTCCCCTTCTACCGCTCGGCTCGTGAAACTCTGGGAAATTCAAGCTGTTGAGGTTTCCTTCGGCAAGATCGCGCGTGATGGAGCCATAGTCATTGTATTGTCGACAGAGGTTGGCGAGATGCCTGCTAAGGGCGTTCGAAAGATAGCTCTGACGGGCGCCAACGAAGAAAGGCTCGCCGCGGGCGGCTGCAAAACAGGAAAAGAGAAGGAAAATCGAAGGAGACTGCGTGTCGCAAGATGACGTATTTTGCACCCACGAGTAGTACGTTTCTTGGGCTGATTCGAAAGGGATAATCTTTGAGGGTTCCAACTTGCCGAAGCCAAGTTCCTGTTGTTGGGCTGCGAAACGACGGTTGTCTTCTTCGTGATTTACATGCGCGAGAATACACTGAGCGAACAAACAGTTAAGTTGCTTGCAGATGTGCTTCGGAGATTGAACGACGGCTGGGTGCTGAAAAATGTATGATGCGAAACGGCCTAGAGTAGTTTTGACATGGTCTAGGGGGAAGTCCGATGCGTCATGGTTGTTAGCACAGCCGTTAACTGCCTCGCCCTTATCAATCCGAGTGTTTGGATGCTTCTGAAAGAGTTTGCCTGAGTGGTGACCGTTCGTCCCCTCCTTATCTCCTTCCAGCACCCGAGTGTTGAATTCGCACAGCTCCTGAACTATTTGCCGAACTTGTGCAAAGGGTTTGAGCCTTGTATTATTCCCCAACGTGGTCTCCATGAACCCGTCGAGCTGGTACACAAGTACTGAAATCGTCATCATCTCCCCAAGTATCTTGTTCGACAGTGGATGATGGTTTTTCCTGTTGGTTGCAATCCATGTAAAAGGAATATACTCTAGGTATTTATCTTCGGCATTCGCGGGTTGGGGGAAGATGCTGGAACCCACACGTAGAATCTGAGGATGGTAGAGGTGCCCAAGCATCACATCCCCTTCAAGTATCCAAAGTTCGTCTTTGCAAAACATAGGCAATCTAGCAAAAAAGCTAGCTAGCTTTTTCACCCTCCCTTCTTGCATAGAGGCCAATGCTCTTACCTTGGTACTCCAGGCATGAGAGATACCTTCGCAAAGAGCAGCGATAATGTAGGATTTGGCAAGAAGAGGCAATGCATAAGTGACCTTTGCAACCCAGATATGTTCATTATCGTCCCAACGGCCACGATTGTGAATCAAATATTCAGAGCCGCTTCTGACAGCTGCCCGGAATTGATCTTGGAAGTGCGCAAACCGTGGAAGCGAGTAAAGGGACTTGAGCGTAAGGACGGCATAGGCTGTTGTCTCCCGGGATGCGGTCTTGAACCTCCAAGACCCATCTGGTAGCTGCGTCTGTAGGGTCTGCATTCCGATCTGGAATAGCACAATTTGGACCTTAGATATCAGGTCCTGTGGCAATTCTCCGAGAATATTTTGGTCCCAGCTTTGTAGCAATTTCAGGAATATTTTGGTTAGTAGCATCCTAGAGTAACCTTCGGAGAGGTTCTATATCAAACTAATCAGCAAATTCTGGATGCCACTGAAGATCGGAGGTCGAGCACGTACCCATTTGTCACGAATGTTTCCCGAGTCAAATTCGCTACATAAGAACAGAGACACCTTGATGATTTGGTCGAGATACTCTTTTGGGGTGTTGGAATAAAGAAGGGCATCGAGTACATTGCAATTGGCGCTGAAAGATCCGTTCTGCTCATATCTGTAGGTGTGGAAATGACCAGGCGCCTCAAATTCTTCGATCATTCGCTTTGGGCTTACTGGGGTCCCAAGTAGACTCAACGATAGGATGCTCTTAGCTGTATCATCCGCATCTTCAAGGAGCCCACGGTCTGCGTTTTCCGTTAGCTAGTCGACACATGGAGGCGGTTACATGAATACGCGTACCGAAGCCTAGCAGCCCCTCGTGTGAATCGAACTGTGACTGTAGAAAAGCACGGATCTTGTCTACCCCAGGAAGAGCAACATCCGCAAAGGACGGCTGGGCTTTGAGAAGAGTCGACATAGCCTAGTCCGATACGTTAGCGGGTAGTAGAAACCGGACCAGATACTCTACAAATACGCACCCATGATAACTCGAAGATAGTGGACGGAAATGCCCCTGGAACTCCACCGCTTCCCTTGCCACTGCCATCTATAATAACCCTTTTGAGGTAGGTTTCTGCGGCGGCGTCCCACGTGGAGCGATTCATAAGATAGGCCGCAGTTGCGGCGGGCGATCCAGCATTGAGCCGTGCTCGTTGAGATGATGAGTTATACGGTCAAAATCAATCTTGCCGACGAAAGCCTCAAGAGAGTGCACGAGTGTTGTCTCCTGTCGACCGTAAAGCATCCCGGGGCGGAACTTGCAAAGCTTAGATTGATTCATGGACATAAGCGTTCGCCGTCCCTGGAATTCAAACTTGGTACCATCCTTTTCTAACGACTCGAGAAGAGCTGGCACCAAGATCTCAAATCCGACATGCACAGTAGACGCAACGTCCCATTCCTGTAATCTTAACTTGAGACGATTTTCAGCCTTGAAAATTCGCTCTTCAAGGATGATGGAATCGGATGAATCACGAGGGTCCGGCTGTCCTTGACGCTCCTTCAGGGCAACAAGTGCGGCCATGGTATTCAGTATCCCATCCACCTCAGACGCATGAACGGTCCAGTCTCCGTCTGGGTTCTGAGTCTCGAGCAGATATTTGAAGCATTGGGGGAACAGCCACTTGGAGTCCCGCTCCGGCGTACGGATACGGGCGAGCCAAGCTGTATCGTATATCGAAGGTGAGAAAGAGCCGAATGGTTTACCATCATCAAGCCTCTTTCCCAGCCCTTCTATCAGAGCCTTGCCCTCTTGGGAAAAATCATGATCAAGAATATCCATAGTACCTAACTCCCGACAGAGAAAACAGCACTACGTAATGTTGACAGGGAAGAAGCACAGAGGTTGTTGACAGCCCCTTGGTGAAATAACAAACAAAAGATTGCTGAGTATCCATTCTCCTTCGCAGTCTTTCTTAGGGGTAAGGCTTCTTATGTACACACATTTACAAGAAGGACGCCCTTGCTAGTGAGCCGCTAAGCCTTTGCAGTGTTTCGTTTGTTCGTCCTTTTCTTATCTTCCATTTCTATAGGGGACGACACAAGGATTGAAAGCCAAAACGGCTATACCAACGTCCAATTTCGGTTACCAGATTCATCATACTTTACGAAATCCTGAAATATTGGTCTTAGCCTTCCTTATACCTAGGTAGAGTTACGACCACAGTTCATGGACGAAACAATCCTGCCCGATCAACCCTACCTACATAAACTAGATAGTTTGGTATTTTAGCTAGGTAGGAGAATCAAGCGAGTTCGGGTCCGACTACATATCAAGTATGGGAACTTATACACACTTCCATGGGTTCTCATGGGAAATTCCGGCCTGCCTAGAAAACTTACGGTAACTGTTTAACAATCCTACAATTCCACCTTTAGGCGTATACGGCGTATACGGGCTCTTATGGAAAGTAGTATGCAGATCAATGTCAATCTGTGTATAATACCTAGTTTTTATACGCATAACTTATTTCTTTACGAGTATCTTGGACGTCGTCTAGTTAGGTGGTTAGGACTCGGGTCAAAGCTAAGGCTTAGGGTCAGTATTGGAATGTATTATTAAAGATATATAATGATGCGATGATAGGCTTATAGATTGAGTAAGATCTGATATGTGGGATTGATATTAAATTGACACCGGTCGGCATACCAACTTGATAAGAACCCATGGTGGCGAGATGATGACTGGAGCAGAGGTGGTGGGGTTGTGGGATTTTGGAACCCATGAACTTGGGAAATACCCCGTGGGAAAGGAATGCCCAGGCTGCCAGGTCTAGTTCCGGGAACTATTATGGTGCCCATGATTGATAAGCATAAAGCTAGACCCGACTTCAAATCCTCGCTGGCGGTTATGACCTCATTCAATATCCCCTTCGGTACATACACAGATTTAGGTATTGGTGGAGTGAATTACTGCATGCTGTGATAAGGAGGAACTGGAGGTTATACAAGGATATACGGAGGTGTAGGGTAGCACTCCTTCTTGTACTCCTCCACAGAGTCTTATTGTTTACCTAGATACCAATGCTTCTTATCTAGGCGTATAGGTCCAAAGTAAACCGTCTCTTCTCAACGCTGAAAGAAGTTACTCGAAATTAATACAATAGCTTCAACGAAACTTAGTAAATTCTTCCATTATGTATCTAGCTAGTTTGGACCTCTCCCTCTCATCCTTGACTTACCTCTTAAGTCTATTACTTCTTGTAGGGTCATACAGTTACTATATGTTCACGACGATAGCCCACTAACTATGCGAAAAAAAAGTACTGGTTCTCATGCCTAGTGTACAATATCTATTTCCACTCTCTAGCACGAATACCAGGCCCTTTATGGTGGCGAGCCAGTCGCCTGGGTTTCGTATATTCGTTCCTGTCAGGGAATCTTGTCAGAGATGTGCGCAAGTTTCATGAGATATACGGTAATGTTGTCCGGATCGCCCCGGACGAGGTCTCATTTGCGCGCGAGGACGTGTGGCAGGCCGCCCTGGCCGGTCGGAACCCGTTGCCCAGAAACCCGACCTTTTTCAAAGCACCACCGGGACAGCCCGATAACATAGTGATGACCGCCGATCCGGCCGCCAACGCCCGAATGCGCCAGGTTGCCATGCCGGCTTTCACCGAGCGCGCACTCGCTAAACAGGTTAGTTATCCATTCATGAGTTTCTGTTGAAGGTCCTGGTGATCAACTAATGCTAACTCTTTTACAAGGAACCAGTCCTTCAGTTCTATACGAAATTACTCGTCGAGAGGCTGAGAGAGCGAGTCGAATCACCGGAACACGCGAGGCCAGAGGCGGTCGTCAATGTCGTCGATTGGTTCCACTGGTTTGCATTTGACCTGGTTGGTGAACTTGCTTTTGGTGAGCCCTTCGGGTGCCTCAAATTTACAAGACATGACCCATGGATAGACACAATTTTTAGTTCTATCAAGGGTAAGTTTAGTTATATAGTTAATGTCATCATCTGTTGCTGCGTTTTTCCGGTTGTCTTGGGCTTATAATGTTGTTTCTAGTTATGGCCTTTGCCGCCGTGACAAGATATTACGCGGGCCTGGAGAGTCTTCTCCTGTGGCTCACACCGTCAAGTATGCGCAAGTTCCAGAGTGACCACTACGCGATGGCGCTGGAGAAAATCCACCGGCGCATGAGTACACCCAAACGGGATGACTTTATGACTCCTATGCTCGAGAACAACCCCAACTTCGAGAAAATGACCATCCCGGAAATCGAATCTAACATGGCCATATTTATTCTTGCAGGCAAGTGATACGGTTTTCTGGGGGCTCGTCTCGAGCCTACTTGTGTCTCTAAAATTCCTATGTCTACCTAACATTCAATCCGGTACTAGGTAGTGAGACAACAGCGACGACGCTTTGCGGGATAGCCAACTGCCTTGCTCAGAACCCAAGACAGCTGAGGCGGCTGGAGCAGGAAATCCGCAGCAACTTTGAAGCGGAGGAACAGATCACTCTGCGCGCCTGCCAGAATCTCCCCTTCCTTAATGCTGTGATCTATGAAGGCTTAAGAGTGTGTAATCCAGTAGCCGGGGGGATCCTTCGTAGTGCCCCAAAGGGCGGCGCGGTCCTTTGTGGTCACTTTTTGCCCGCAGGTGTAGGTTTTAATGTTGATTTGAAGATAGGAGGAGACAGTCAGGGGACTCGCTGATTGGCTTATACAGACCCATGTGCTTGTCAACTCGACGGCTATGTCTTTTTCAGAAGCGAATTTCCACCACGCCAACGAGTTCCTACCGGAGCGTTTTCTCCCCGAAGGCATGCGGCCGGTTGAATTTGAGAGCGACCACCGCAACACCCAAAAGCCTTTCGGATTGGGGGCACGTAGTTGCCTAGGTCGGTTATGCTGCATTTCTAGCTATGACATTGGTGGACTTGGCACTGACGATTTCCTTTACTTTAGGCAAATCTTTTGCATTAGCTGAAATGCGGCTCGTACTATCTCGTTTAGTCTGGGCGTTTGATATTTCCATGATATCCGAGAGACGGATCGACTGGAATCGGCTGAAAACCTATGTCGTAGTACAGAAGGAGCCCATCGAACTTATTATCAGGGCAAGGTCTTAAGTAGACGTGGACAACGGGTACCTATAGGAATCCGAGGGTTTCCCACGGGAAATTGTTAAACTTTTGTAGCGGCATCCGTACGGTCCCGGACTCCCGGGAGTGAGAGTGGTCCGGGAATTGAAAATACATGGTACGATATTCAGGTATCATAACGGCATAAAAGCATTAGTCCTTTTCATTAACCAATTTGTTTCCGAATTCTAATGTCCCACAAAATCATGGACGTTAGGCCAAGTTTGGTAGTTTTTCTGTGTATAAATGCCAGTGATGATGGGGTTGTGGGCTGTTAAGACGTGCATGACGTGGGGGGATATCGATACATGTAAGTATGTAGGTTACTTGGTACATGTAGTGCGCCGTTGCCGGGCAACAGGAGGGAATGTCGAACACCACCCAAATAAAACACAAAGTACTTGTTAGCTCCCCTCGAGACTTGCAGCTCCGCTGCCAAGTACCAACACACTTTGTGATACCATTGGAACTATCGCTTGCGACTGAAGCTATACATTTCTTATCAATCTTCTCTAATTGCCAATGGCGCATTCTTTCCCCTCCTGAAAAACTGCACTATTAATACCTATCAACTGACTAACCTGGATAGACTTGGACAACCACCAGGACGAGACCGCGAGGTGTCATCGCATTCCAGCTTGAGAGTATCATAAACAATTGTCTCACTGACGAATTCTTCGGCATTCTGGCCGACAATACTTCGCCATGGACGGTACTCCTTCTCGACCGCCCGACTACTCTCTACCCTACGATGACGATAATGACAACACCCCGAACAGTGCTAGGAATCCAGCGGCAGTCAGATTGTTAACATCTATGGAAGAGCCGATCCCAGAGACTCGACCGTATGTACACCCAACTCTACCAGCCAAGGAAGCGCAGTCCCCCAGTCTCCATCCGGCACCACTCAGTATCAAGAAGATAGAACAAGAGGAGAAGCATGTAACAATTTCAACACCGGAGCACTTGGAGTCGCTTAGGAAGCAGGAGGAAGCTCATACGCCAACTGCACCTGGTGGAGAAACATCTTCCCCTCGCGACATATCGCCCAAGCGCAAGTCTGTCGCAAAGCGCTCTCCCACTGTAAAGTTGCAGAAGAAGAGGAAGCCCTCTAGTGTATCTCAGGCAGAGATCGCACAGCTCGCACAGAGCTTGCCGACTATACCTGAAGGTCCATCAGCGAGAAGAAGTTCTCTTCTCAGTCAGAAAACCTCTGGTGCCACCCATACTCCCACAAGCCAACCCCCAGGTCAGACCGATACACCCAATGACAGAAGCTCACCAAATAAACCTGATAGTTTTCGACCGTCACCACGCCGAACTTATCAACATTCGATTCGCTCCACCCGTTCAGGAGGCTCATCCATCCTGGATCCTCCTTATATCCCACCAGTCGATACAGCTTATGAGGCGTACCGACAGAGAGAAAACGATTCTCCTACCCGGCCTTGGACCCCCTCGAGGATGTCTACGACATCTGAATATTCGCGGCCGCCACCATCCAACGTACCATATGAACCTGCAGATCTTAACGGCAGTCCCAGACCGGGTACTCCATCATCCAGATATGGCGGTAGCCCCCGCAGACCACTGCCGCCAGCGCCGCTATTTTCCGCATCAGCGCGCAACTCAACGTACACGGCTGACGATGCTACCGTTAATATTCCTCTAGATGGGGCTAACGACGACGTATTTGCACCGGATTCGGATGTCGGCAGCAGAATGCCTTACCAAGAATCGTACGCGGGGCAGTCTCAAGTCACCCTTAGTGAGGAGGACTCCCAGGCGCCCTTCGACGAAAAGGTCCAGCACTACGGTGATGCGCCACAGGGAAAGCACGAGCGTCGCGGTGTTCGCGCTCCGCTCATGTCGAAGAAGGAGGTGCAGCTCATCAACGGCGAGCTGATTCTCGAGTGTAAAATCCCCACCATCCTGTACAGTTTCCTGCCGCGTCGCGACGAGATCGAGTTCACTCACATGCGATACACGGCCGTGACTTGCGACCCCGACGACTTTGTGGACAGAGGGTACAAGTTGAGACAGAACCTTGGTCGGACAACACGAGAGACCGAACTATTCATCTGTGTGACTATGTACAACGAGGACGAGGTCGAATTCACCCGCACCATGCACGCCATTATGAAGAACGTCAGTCACTTCTGCGGTCGGAACAGGTCACGCACGTGGGGTGAGCTGGGGTGGCAGAAAATCGTTGTCTGCATAGTGTCCGACGGCAGAGAAAAGGTCCACCTCCGGACGCTTGATGCATTAGCCGCCATGGGTGTTTACCAGCACGGCATCGCCAAAAACTTCGTCAACCAGAAGGCGGTGCAGGCGCATGTGTACGAGTACACGACTCAGGTATCGCTGGATTCCGATCTCAAATTCAAAGGTGCCGAGAAGGGCATCGTGCCCTGCCAGATGATATTCTGCCTCAAGGAGAAAAATCAGCGGAAGCTCAACTCGCATCGGTGGTTCTTCAACGCCTTCGGCAAGGCTTTGAACCCCAATGTCTGCATCCTTCTCGACGTGGGCACAAAGCCCGGAACCAACTCGCTGTATCACCTTTGGAAGGCCTTCGACACCGACTCTAACGTCGCTGGCGCCTGCGGCGAGATCAAGGCGATGAAGGGCAAGCTCGGGTCCAACCTCCTGAACCCTCTCGTCGCATCGCAGAACTTCGAGTACAAGATGTCAAACATCCTCGACAAGCCACTGGAGTCAGTCTTCGGGTACATAACAGTGTTGCCCGGGGCTCTGAGTGCGTACCGGTACCATGCCCTGCAGAACGATGACACGGGCCACGGGCCGCTCAGCCAGTACTTCAAAGGGGAGACACTGCACGGCCAACACGCTGACGTGTTTACTGCTAATATGTACCTCGCCGAGGACCGTATCTTGTGTTGGGAGTTGGTGGCCAAGAGAAATGAGAGATGGGTCTTGAAATACGTCAAGGGCTGCACTGGCGAGACGGACGTGCCTGGTAAGTGGCTGCAAGCGGTACAAAACGATGGAAGATATGCTAACAGCGCCGTAAGATGCCGTCCCCGAGTTCATCTCGCAACGACGTCGGTGGCTCAATGGAGCTTTCTTCGCAGCAGTATACTCACTTGTACACTTCAGACAGATATGGGGGACGGATCATACGTTCGCGAGAAAAGTGCTGTTGCATATAGAGTTCGGATATCAGTTTCTTCAGCTCCTATTCACATACTTCTCGCTCGCGAACTTCTACCTGGCCTTTTACTTTATTGGAGGTGGCCTAACAGATCCTGCCGTCGACCCCTTTGGGCATAATATCACCTTGTATATATTCACCGTG
>JAJJKD010000228.1:0-47126 GCA_022376535.1 Xylariaceae sp. FL0662B | reverse complement strand
AAATAAACCTTTATAAAGTAAACCTTTATAATATAAATTTTATAATATAAAACTTTTTATATAAAGTTTAAAATAAGTATTATTTAATAATTTATTATATATTAATTTTTTTATAAATATAAGTTTTTTTTTAAATTATTAAATTATTATTTTATTTTTATTAATATATTATATTAAATATATTACTTTTTTACTAATATTATTAATAACCGGTTTTATTTTAATTAAATCCTTTTATAAAAATGGATTTATTTTTATTTTAACTTTTAACGATAATTTAATTTACCTTATATTAAATATATAGGGGATAAAAATATAAAAAACGTGGAAAAATCTACTTTATTTAAAAATTTAAAAATATAATTAACCTAATTATAAATTACTACCTTTAAAAATATTTATATTTTTGAAAAATGGTTTATATATTCGGACTTTATACCTATTGATTTTTTAAAAAAGAAAATAATTTTATTATATACTATAAGTTTTTTTAATTAATTAAAATAATTTAAATATAAAAAATAATTAATAATTTATTTAGGTAAAATATAAAAAAACTGAAAAAGTAAAGGGTTTTAAGCTTTAAATTTTTAACGCTATTATTAAGCTAAATATTTAAATATTACTTATAATAAAAAATCTGAAAAAAATAAAAGTAAAAAGTAAGTTTTTATTTTATTATATTTTAAATTATTATATATTAATATAAAATATTTAAATCCGATATTAATATTTCTGAAAATAAATTCTTTAATCGAAAAAGATTTCGAATTATTATTATTAAAGATTTTAATAAAGATAAAGCTTATAATAAAATTCTAAATTTTATTATCGATAATAATTTATTTTTTACTATATTAAATTTAGATTTATTTAAAGAATTATTGAATTATTATAATTGGTAAAGTTATTTATTTATATATTATAATATAATATTAATTTATTTTAGGTTTTTACCCGTTATAAATCGATTAAAAATTAAAGCTTTATTCGATAAAACATATAAAAATGCGTTATTTGATTTTAATTTATTATTAAAAAAATATATAGAAAGTAATGGTATTTTTTCTTTAGCTTTTAATATATGGACTTTAATAAATCAAACTGTATATTTAGTAGTTATAGTTTTATTTATCGATATAAATTTTAAACTATAATATAAATTATTTAGTAAGTTTTTTTATTATTAATTTTAATTTATAATATTTAATATATAATAGGCTTTGAAAAATTAAACGAATTATATACCGGTTTATATATAAATGATAAAATGACGGATATTTTAAGCGATTATTTATTTATAATATTAAAAATAATATTTAGGTATTTTATTTTATTTTATTTTATTTTATTTTATTTTATTTTATTTTATTTTATTTATAATTTATTAATTATTATTAGTTTTATTCGAAATAACGATTCTGTAAATATAACGTTTTTAAATGTTTATAAATTAAATTATAATAATTTAATTTACGATATTCGATGTGTTATTTATATTATTAATATTATCGTTTAAGATATATTATCGTTTAAGATATATTATCGAATTATTTATTAAATTTAAAAACTGAAGAGGAATTATTTTCTTTTACTAATATTTATATTTATAATAATGAAAGATAAAGAATTTATTTAAATAGTAAGTTATATTTTTATTATAATAAAAAAAACTAATTAAAATAATAGATATTATATAAAAAATAAGAAAATTAATAACTTCGATTAAATATATATAAGAAAATTAAAAAGTTATTTATTAAAGGTATTAATAAATATAAAAGAGAAGGAATTATTAATAAAAATTATAATATAACTAAAATTCCGTTAGGTAATTATATTATTATTAATATTTTATAATAAAAGCTTTATTAATTTTTTAATAGATAATATTACCCGTTAGAATTTAACTTATTATATAATAAAAGCTGCTTTAATTTTAAAAGAGCCTTTATTATATATTGTAAAAAATACTACTAAAATGGATTATAAAATAAATATATTAACTGAATTCGAATAGACTTGTTTAATTGATTTAATTAAAATTTTTGAAATTTTTATTAAACCGACTATTAAATTATAAGGCGAGGTTTATATAACCTTAAATAAAAGTTTATTATATATTTATTAAATATATAATAAGCTTGAAAATTATATTTTGATTTTTAAATTAAAATTTAAGAAAACGAGTTTTTTATAAGTAAAATATTTAATCTTTTAAATATAATTTTTATTAATTTTTTTAAAAAACATATTATACCGATCTTATTTTAGCTATTAAAGCTGGAAGTTAATAAATTAGAAAAATATTTTCTACGAAGAATATCTTTCTAATTTATTAATAAAATATAAACCATATATATTAAGTATTATTTTAGATCCTCGATTTAAATTAATACATTTTAAAAATAATAGGTTTATTATATTTTTATCCAGGCTATTATATAAGATATTTAAGGTTTATTACGTTAAGAATTTACTCGGTAAATATTTTATTTTAATTTAATTTATTTTAATTTAATTTATTTTAATTTAATATTTTAATAGGTTAAAAACTTAACTTAACGAAAATAACCCTAACGAAGATATTTATAATGTTTTTAATGATGAAAACGATAATAATAAATTAGCATCGGATAATGAATTTTTTTTAACTAATATAAATGAAAATTAAGATAAATATATTAAATATTTAAACGAACCCGTTATTTTTTTTAAAGTAAGGCTTTTATATTTTATTATATTTTATTTTATTTTATTTTATTTTATTTTATTTTATTTTATTTTATTTTATTTTATTTTATTTTATTTTATTTTATTTTATTTTATTTTATTTTATTTTATTTTATTTTATTTTATTTTCGTTTATTTAAATACACCCATTAAATTATTGGAAATCTAATAGGTATAAATATCCTATTTTAAGCCTTTTAGCTCGCCGTTATTTAGCTATACCAGCTATTTCTTTATTTATTGAAAGAGTTTTTTCAGTAATAAGTAATATAATAACTAAATTAAGAAATCGATTATTACTTAATACGGCTAAAGCGTTAATATTATTAAAAAGTTAGAAAATAAACGATTTAAAAGAATTAAAAAAAGAAATTAAAGAAGAGGAAAATAAAGAAAATAATAAAGAAAATATAAATAATTAATATTATTAATTAATTTATAATATAAATTAATTAATAAATATTATATAAATATTATATAATAATTATATTATATTTATAATATAAGTTTTATAATAAAATATAAAAAAATTAATAAAATAAATAAAATAAATATTAAATATTCGATTTTTTTTAAGAAATACCGGCTAAATGCCGGGTAATTATAGGGTAAATCCCGGGTAAATATAGGGTAAGTCCCGGGTAAATATAGGGTAAGTCCCGGGTAAATCCCGGGTAAATATAAATTAAATATTAAATAAATATTAAATAAATAAAATAATTATAAATATATATATATATTTAACCTTTAGTAATTTAATTATTACGTTAACTAACTAAACTAACTATAGTTTTTAAAAGTGCTAACTAAAATTAACTAACTAAAAAACTAACTAAACTAACTCAAATACTAAGAACTAAATTTTCAACCCTGCATACATTAGACAATGACTTTTTGTTAACTGACTGGTTGACTGTGTTCTGGATGATACTAATAACTGACTGAAGATGGCTCCTTTCTTTGAAGCCCAATAGGACATATTACTACCCCTATAACCATCTTTTACTCAAATCTCTAGATTCCAACCACGTCAGCTCATCATTTGAGAATTTCAACGATCCGTCTTCTCGACCCTTGGGCTTCTTCAAAAACGCTTTTGCGTCGTCGTCGTAGAAACGTGCTTTCTTGGTGAGAGGAATGCATTCGAGCGCGGACACACTAGAAAATCCCATGGATTGGCTGAAGAGCTAGCTTCCGTCCGAAAGAGTCGGCAGTTCCTTCGAACTCACTCCCGTAGGTCGTCTCAAAGAACGAACGACCGCTTCAGAAATAACACTTGCTAGTTTACACCGGACAACCGGTATCGCTAGCTTAATTCCTACACCTGAACGGCCTGCCTCCCCCAATGGCAAGCCGGAAGCTCCTGGTTTTATGGTGTTTGGACGGCGTGAGTATAACGCTATATGTAATAGGCATCATCCGTCGCGTGGGTACGAGCTAGCCAACATCTCAGGCCAACCCTCTCGTCAGCTGCCAACTTTCGGGTCTCTAGCGCCTGACCGATGCCATATAGCCCATTAGAAGTATTACTCCACGACGTCTTCCTAGAGAAAGGGGCTAGTTCTCCATAGAGTATCGAGGCTGGTATCTAGGCTACCGGGTCGATGGCTAGACCTTCTTGTTGCCCGCCCCCTATATTATACACAATTTTCATCAGTTCCCGAGTTTCCGTGAGCCTAGACTCTTCTATAGCACTCGACAGAGACCATAGCTACGGCTGTATGACTGTCGCCATGTTCGTAGCCCTCCCCCTAATTCTTGACTTAGAGTGCGGTTTTTGGCGTTATAACTCGCCAGGATGAATATCTGACCTCGATATGTATTATCCGCTGACGGTTCCAATAAAAGGCTCGGCCGAGAGATAGTATCAAGAAATTTTGGAAGCGTAGAAAAAATTCTAGGTGGCGGTGTTGTTGAAATACGCCTCCCTCAATAATAGCCTAGCCGGTGATAGGTATTTCCATGGATGCCATAAAATTTATACGGACTGTTATGACGTTCATCTGATACTTGAATGAATGCAAGTAGATACACATTATTCGGTGGCTAGAGAAGGCCTGTGGTAGATTTCAGAGGCCTAGGATGATTGATTATGTATTGGTTGCATTAGATGAATCAAGCTGTTTAACCTGCACAACGAACATTATGACTGAAATTCGTCAATACTATTGAAAGCCGATGCGGCAGCCTGCAGGCATCTAATGATCAACCAACTGACACGTACATCCTATATGATAATGAAATATATAGATCGGCATATCTCACCTTCTGAGCTTTTCGTCATCTATGTTGATTTACTTGAGGCCGGGTTTATGAGTTAGTCCGTTTTTATTAATGGAACGCAAACTCACACTCTCTCTAACACATGGCCTGATTGCTTCGGATAGCTCGTTTGAGACTGTTCCGTCTCTTTTTATCGATTGTATCATCGACGCCCCATAACCGACTTTATATGTTTCAGCGACAGGGGTGAGATGTTGTTAGAATTTTCCATCTCATGATTTTGCTGCTGGCCTGCTCACTCGGCACAACTTGATCTGCTTCATCAGCGGCCTCCCCAGCCTCTAGGGATTGTGTAAACGACGTTTATATGTCAGCTCGTCTGATTAACTACTAGTTATCAGTCGTCTCAACCATCTCAAGGGACTCCGGGCGATTAGTAAATGGATGATCCAGTCTACATTTATTACCACCTAGAAATCGCCTTTGCTATGGGTATCACGAACTAACATGGTCGCGCGACAGAGGTAATTACCCGTTGTTAGGCTGAGGGTGCGTGGGGGTTGTGGCTGTGTGGGTAGAGGGCTGTTAACTCCCAGTTGATCAGGTAGTTTCAACTCGGGATTAACTTAACACAGGTCTTTCCAGCTTCTTAGCTGTTTGGCCATTCGGGGCCTGTAAATATTGTGTTGCAAAAACGATGCCGCTATTGCTAAACAAGCAATAGCGCCTAGTGCGTTGTGACTTATTGTGTTAGTTTTTACCCATTGTTTCTATAAATAACGTGTATTATATAATCAGTTGTTTCTAAATCTCCGATAAGATGTATAAGTATAAATGTTGATAACCATCACTTATTGTCTTTGGGATTCCGTTATTTTATTATGAAGATAAGGAAGAGTGAACAGGTCTGTATAATACACATTGTGACGTATCCCCAATTATCTTCATAAGCTGACAAGCTCATCAATGGTACGACGATCCAAACAACTTGGACAACCTGAACTGTGGCCGTAAAGCTCAACGGCTCCCAATAGCCTAAGGCGTGGGGTTTTGTGTAATGCCTCTCACCATGGGTAAAAGCGGCGCTTCCAGTATAAACTACCGCATAAGGCTTACGGACGGGCGTCTGATTCGGCGCCACAATGCAAGGGTGATGTAACTGGGAACCCCACCATCTCGATACGGACCCCGAAATCAGGATTTAAGTTGGTCGGTGACGTTGAGGAACTCCTTGGTCATAAGCATACGTAGGTATCATCCCTTTACATTACCGGGAAATCCTGCTATTTTGCTTCGGATATTTGGCTTAAATAGATGTCTAGGTTTCAACTTTCCACAAAGCCAGAAGGGGTCGTATTTTCTCATTTTTAACTACATAGATATATATGCCTGTCTTCCTCAAGAAGACAACAACCTCGTCAGATATCCATATTCCCTCCTAATCGCCTTCACACATACATACTTAAAATAATATTCCACTATGTCCTCCTACAGCGGCGACGAACAGGAACAGCAGGCGTCCACGCGCCCTCCGCCTGTTGCTACCACAGCCGAGGAACAGGCTAACAACGACGACGTCTCCCAGGGTGAGGCGTCAGAGGTCTCACAGTCGCGCCCTCGCAACCGTCGGCGTCAGCGACGACGTCCCGGTTCCGTGCAGCCGTACCAGTCACAAACCAACCAACAGCTCACGCAACAGCAGCAGTTGCAGCAGCAGCAGCAACAACAACAACAACAACAACAGATGTTGCAAGCCCAGCCGCAGCAGCAGGATTCCGGTGGAAAGTCTGACACGCTGAAGCTTCGACTGGACCTCAACCTCGAGGTCGAGGTCACGCTGAAGGCCAGGATCCATGGCGATCTGACGCTGGCGTTACTGTGAGTACTGCGGTGTTAATACTTTGGCCCCTTCTGTTTCTTTCTGATTGTTTTGCTCGTAGGGATTCGTCTTAACGAGCTTCTCTATAGGGATACCTAGTCGAGGTTGGCCTGTTCGTTCGTTACGATTTACGATGATAGATGAAAAGAGCTGGGTATTGGCATCTAGGCGGTCGTGGTCGATACCAGGCGCACCTTTGATTGGTTATTTTCGGGTATATGAGTCTTTAGATGGCATTATGCATAATATGACGAGCCTTCTTCTGAGGAAAATAGTTGGCTTCCATCGTTGTTGTTATATCTGCGGATCTTTGTGACGTTGCTGTGTTTCAAGGTGCCATCGCCATGACCTCCTGGATTGCGGCGGGTTGACATTTACGAAATTAATTGAGTTGATGCGATCATAGTTATCTGATAGTTATAAACTTTTTGACTTAAAAATTATTTCGAATGCATTTCCGAGTATTGAGATATCCATATCATTTCCATATACAATACCTACCTTAGAATTAAGTTGCCGAAACCATTGCGGCCTCTCCAAAAGCAAGAGCGTTCACCTATTTACCGTATAAAGTAGCATCAAACTGTTCCACCAATAACCGAACATTGAATTCCTTGAGATGGGATTTGCGTCAAGCAACATCTCGCCGTGTCCTATCCGAGACCTGTTTTCCACACAAGAAACCGCTCCTATATATGAAGGATCGAGATCGCAATCGAGTAATCCCAGCCTACGCACCCGATTTTATCGTACATCACTCCTACAGCGCGTACAGCTGCCTTGGCGCAAAGCCGGCGCACGAGCTGAACTTCCACCAGCGGAAATAGTACGCGCCGGCGAGGTTGACGAGCCCCCACCTGATGGGCGCGGGCATCGGCGGCCAGTTGGCCCACAGGCCGTCCTCGACCGTGGCGTCGTGGTTCATCAGGAAGAAGGGCACGACGTCGAGGAGGCCGGCCTTGGTCACGGTGCTCTTGCCCCAGGACTTGAAGGTGGCGCCCGCCACCGCCGCCCGCTCGGTGCCGGGCTCGGGCGCGTTCGGGTGCGACGCCAGCGCCGCGATCGTCGCGATCTCGGAGTGGAAGTGCGTGTCGAAGGCTTCCTGGAAGCTCGACATGATGCGTCGCAGCTCGTCGCCCGAGAAGTCGGCCGGCGACGCGAGGGAGGTTAGGTATTTTTCGAATTCGACTAGGCCGCCGAGGAAGGACTCTGTTGGGGGGGGGAAATAAGGTAACTCGTCAGCTTGGCCTACAACGTCATCAAAAGCCCGGAAGGGCATGGTACAGGTATATCGAGGGTTTGTTTGTCCGTGTCGCCTGCGTGCCTACCGTGTTCCTTATGCGTGCCCTCCCAAATCGTCTTATCCTCTAACACCTCTTCCACCTTGGGAAACAGCGTCTCTTCCTCGTCGTCGTGATGTGTCTTCACGAACTTGAACCATGTCAGGCTGTAACCAATAAAGTCGGCTTTGTCAGCGGGCTTGACATGGGGTGCCTGCTGGTAGATAGAATTGTAGCCTCGGAGGATGGTATTATGCAGTAAGGCCATATGCGTAGCACCGGTGGTAAATATGTCGGTCTAAAGGTAATCGACGGGCCCGTAGTTAGCCATAGCTCGTAAACCCAAAAGCCTTGATCGATCGATCGATCTGGGGGCGCGGGGAGGGGTAGGAAGAGCAAACCCGGCGACGAGCTTCGCACAAGCACCTTACCTTGTTAGTCTCATACTGCGGAGTTGTAACCAACTTGACTGGGGCATCAGCCCAGGGCTTTGAATCAGAGGGAGCTTTCGCCGACATGAAGAAAGGTGATCGCGTGAAGAACAATCCGATGATGATGGGAATAGCTATTAGGATAGGTTTGCTCAAGACACTACGCCTGGCTTCATTCATCTTGAGAACTACGAATTGGGAAAGGGGGGGGTAATAGTTTTCGGGGTAGTAGTTTGGAGCTTATATATTTTATGTATGTGCAAAGCTTCGTCGAGTATATACTTAGCAGCCTAGGTAGCGTTTGATTCTAACGTCGACGGTGCATCGGCCTAAGCAGAGCTCTCACTCATACGAGAACAGGCCATGCAAGCACCCCATTGCCACGAAAGCTACCTTAGGTAGCTTGTGAATGGGTGGAGCCGCTATTGCTGATAAAATCACATCATCTTATTGGAGATCTTGTCCGACACTAGCAGGGGCCAAGCTTCGAGGCCAGCAGGGGTTCATATCGTGTCGGCATGCAGCATGCTCGTTCCGGGGTAACTCGGAGTTAACATTAACATCTTCGCGAGCATGGATAAGACAGGTGCCAGAAGCACCAACTGCCAACTAACCAGTTCTTATACCGGGAATATGTAGTATGACTATCGATAGTATCATGTCATAAGGGCTTCGTTTCGTGTCTCGATGGGACTACATGTAGCTAACAAGTTATATACTTACGTAGTGTATCCCTAGCCTTATGCGTTGGCGACGTTCTTGACCCTTGCAATACATGTATAGAAGTCATACCTAAGTCGTCAACACACGATAAAATGTTTTATCTATGCAATGCCATAGCCAAATTTTTTCAAATCGAGACCATCTCAAATCTGCCTCAACTGATAATACTCTCCGGGTATATCCAGCTCTATCTACTCTATTCTTCTTAAACTAGCTCAACAAGTCCTTTATATCTTCAATCCTCTGAAGTCTCTTTTCCTCATCTGTCATCATGCCGAGTGACGTAGCACTGGAACCGGTACGCGTTAGCAATGGGAACTCGCATGATAAACTGGCAAAAAGTGAAAGGAAGGGGGAGAGCGGCAACTCACATGAACTTCTTTCTGTCCTGGACCTTAAGCATCCGTTCTTCGACGCTATCCTTAGTGATGAACCGATAAACCTTAACCTCGTCTTCTTGGCCCATCCTGTGGACGCGATCAATAGCCTGAGCCTCGACAGCGAAACTCCACCAAGGATCCATCATGAAAACGCGTTTGGCCTCGGTCAGGTTTAATCCCACGCCACCAGCTCGTAAACTTATTAAGAGGATGGTGAACGTGTTAGACTCCCTGAACTCGTTCAGTATGGCAGCACGAGTTTTCTGATTGACAGATCCATCTAAACGGAGGAATCGCATATTGGCCTTCGCGAGTGCAGGCTCGATTAGCGTCATGAAGGACGTAAACTGGCTGAAGATCACTGATTTTATGCGTGGATGCTCTTTACGCAGTTCTCGCAGATGTTTCATCAACGCAACGACCTTTGCTGATGATTCATTGGCTCCCAACCGTTGCAGACTTATCTTTGGCGACTTGTGAAATACGTCGGGGTCGTCATCGTGCCGGACTACCTGAAATAGGTCTCGAACGTTGATCGGTTCGCGACAATTGAAGCATCTTGGTACTTCATGGCGGTCTGTGCTATGTTTTATATAATCTAGAAGGCACTTCTTGCAAGCAGAGTGCCAGCAGCCGGTAACCGTCTGCTCGATCATTGGCTCTTCAGAACAAACCGGACATTCATTGACCGCCTCGTCTCGTATTTGCTCCAGGACATGAGCACCGAAGGCATTAGCATCTTTGTCATCGCCTGTTGTAGCAGTGAAACGTTCGATCAAAGAATGAAGGTCCATGTCGTCAGCCAGACCAGCAGCTATATCAGCTTCCGCTCCCGCGAGCTCCTCGTCCGCAACGATCTCTTGGTTTCTTACCAGAACTGGGTGGCAGCACGACTGACGTAAACGAAGAATTTGGGCAAAGATAGTGGTGTACGCCTTCATCACCGTGCCTCGTTCAACGTTGGCAGAAAAAGTACGCCTCGCTCTCGTAAATATATGATCGTAAACATCCCTTTCAGCCTTAGAAAGTTCGACATCGACAATTTCCATCGACTTAGGAGGTAAGGGTACGAGGCTAGATAAAGTAAGCATGGCTGTTTTGAATCGCGATAGACCGAGACTACTCACGGTTGTCCATCTGGAGTCTTCATTTCTTTGGTCCTTCTCATTACTAAAGGCTCCAATACTGTCTGCACTACATCAAGAGCTCGCATAAAGTCCTTCGATTCGAAGGGGACCGTGATAAAAGTTCTCCAGAAAGAAAAGTTATTCCAGGGCTCCACCCTCAGAAATCTTACTAAACTGAACAAATCTTCTAGACGATTTACGATGGGAGTACCGGTAAGGGCCCAGCGATGCTCGGCTGATAACTCGTAGCAAGCTTTGGCTGTCTTTGATTGACGGTTCTTGATTGTATGAGCTTCATCGAGAATAATGCGGAAAAAGTTCAATGAAAATAGACCATCCTTGCTACCGTTTTTCCCGGCTATTTGGGTGAATTCGGAGAGAACCACTCCATAGCTCGTAATAACTAAATCGGGAGCAGCAGCGATATTGGCCCGACAGCACAATGTCTGGAGATTGTTGATCTTCTCATTACCATAATAGACGATAGACTTCAGCGTGCCCTCCTTGGAGGCGTTCTCGGCTTCACTTTGCCATTGGGCAAGGAGTGACATTGGGGCAACGACAAGGGTGGTCTTAGGTGCAGCAACGATACCGGAGGAACTTGATGGTAGTCTTGGTAGACTGTTAACTGAGCTGATAAAGCTACCTGCGTTCGGAGCGAGCACCTCGGACTTATGCGAGTGAATCAGACTAAGCATTTGAATCGTCTTTCCTAGACCCATTTCGTCGGCAAGGATGCCACCTAGGCAATGTTGTTCCTGCACAGGGAAATCCAACGACATCTCGCCAGAGTATGGATTTACGTAGAAGTTCGGCTGGCCTTCAACTTGAGGTAAATCCCGATCGTCAACGTCCTTAGTCGGCCAAGAATATTCCTCCCAGAGTGGATGCATGGAGGCTTCTCGTACTTCATTCTTCTGGTCCCTCTCCTTAGCTAACATCCAGTGCAACGACTGCTTCTGGT
Source organism: Xylariaceae sp. FL0662B (assembly GCA_022376535.1). Classification (NCBI taxonomy): domain Eukaryota; kingdom Fungi; phylum Ascomycota; class Sordariomycetes; order Xylariales; family Xylariaceae; species Xylariaceae sp. FL0662B. Next base: position 35,386 of record JAJJKD010000228.1, on the reverse strand, counting down.
AAGGACGGAGAGTCATAGCAAACGTTGCTGCCGGCTCAGCTTCGGGTGTATTGAAATCAAACGACTGAGCTTTTCGATAAAGAGCGTCTAGCTGGTCTTGTTCAAGCTCTTCCCCTTCCTCAGAGTCCTCCGATGGAGGGGACGAACCTGGAGCGTCGCTTTGTATCGTGAGCCAAAACAGTCTTGCAATAAGTAGTAGAGTAAAACGTACCGGTTGGTGGGTTTGGGGCTATTCTTATTCTTCTCAGTCATCTCAGCGGCATCCAGAAGACCCTGCCTCGAATTTTTAGCCACAGCGGCATTGCTTCTCGTGGGTGTGAGATTGATCTCTTGAAACAACCTCACGAGAGCCACCTGTCGCAGTCGCAGATCGCGTTCCTCGGACGTCTCTTTCTCTTCATAAAACCCAGTCGAACGGTTATCAGACAACTGAAAGCCAGTATTCTGGAAGGCAGTTTTTCTCAAGAAGCATCGAAGTTGTATAAACACGGTGTCGTTCGTTCTCAGTCTTTCGGGAGCATAAATGCAGCTACCTTCAAACTTGCACACCTTTTGATCCAGGAGCGAAGATACCCAATTCGCAGTATCTTTCGCCAACCTCCCAACCTCTGTTCCACGAGCATCGGTGAAACGCACAACAACGTCAACCCGCCGGGCAGCTGCTGTATTTAATCGCGGGGCCGAGAGGGATGTGCCTGTCTTCCCCCTGGTTTTGGTGGATGAGGACGGCGGTTGGATCTTCTGACGTTCAATCCTGACTACGTCGCCGTGCTTCAGCAGGTTTGTCCCGCTTCGGGTGGCCCATCCCTCTACACCGAACGCACCGATGTAGCGATTCTCGGGCATGAATTGCGAAATTGGGGGTGGCGGCGGAGGGTCAGGTTTTTTAGAATTGTCTGCCGACCCAGCAGGGAGAGTTCGAGACGGAAACAGCGTGGCATTTTTGTCCGAATGTGTCCGTTTTCGAAAGGCTTTCCATGTTCCGTCAAAATACATATTCACAGCTCTCTCGAGATTGTTTCCACAGTTGCTAGCAACGATACTCAGCACCTCAGAATCGACGTTATCTCCTACAAAGCCTTGGAATACATTCTCATCGAAATCCATGGCAGAATCTGAATTAGATGTAGGCGCCGGTGGTGGTGCTGCGGCGCCATTTGTCGGTGATGTGCGGCTCGGGGCATCCGCAGCCGCGTTTTCTACAAGGGACCGGGATCGCAGGCAATTCGGGGTGGGATCGTTTTCGCCGTCTGAGTCCGGAAAGAACCTCCGCTTCTTGGTGGGAGGCTCTTCTGAGTCTGAAAAAATCATGACGGGTTCAATTGGTGAGGGAAGATGTAGGATTGAAAGAGCATGTGTACTTCACGTACTTAAGTAGGTATGTAACAAGCTTAACTCGAGTACTTATCCTTAAGTAACTACCTAGTAAGAACTTGACTTGCCAACTTAAGAGACGCGAACACGCGACTACTTTTTGATTAATTAGTAAAACGCGACTTCTTCGACGCGGGCTATCATGTGATCGCGTTCCGGTTTTAATTAACAAAAGCACCCGACGTACATCCATGTACTTATTACTGTACGTAGAAGCAGCCCGATTGACGTATGTATCCAACCCCCCTGAAAATATGTAAGTTACAGTACTTAGGTACCTTGGGCACTTGACTAAGCGAATACCAATAGAGCTATTAGGAATCCAGCCTAACCCAACTTTGTACATATGTACCATTGAGAACTATTCGCGACTTGCTTATCCTATATTTTTTTTGTCCAACCTCCCCTTGTCCATGTATTGTGCGATTCGAGCATGCCGAGGCATTCGATGGCCTAAAGCCCTTTCTCAGTCCTTACGGCGATGTTACGTGACCGACGCTGATGTAGATAAGGCTCGTCAATACTGCGTTGAGCAGCTGAGGTAGAATTCTATCCCGTCCCCCACTGTCCAATTGGCTGGCACTGATTGAACCAGACAGTCCGACTATGATTCCTATTTAATTCGGAATTTGCTGCCTAAGTCTCGACAGGATGCCTACGACGTGTTTCGAGCCTTCAATCTTGAGCTAGTGCGACTCCCAGAGCTTGTGTCGAACCCGACGATCGGCCAGCTACGCATGCAATTCTGGCGAGATGCTGTCAAGAACACTTTCGCCGGGAAACCGCCCAAGGAGCCCATCATGGTTTTGCTACACAAGGTTCTTTCGGACCTCAGGGAGACAGCACCAGACAGCAATCCAAACTCGATCAAGTTTTGGCTGTCGCGGATAATCAACACTCGCGAGAAGTACATGGACAACCGGCCGTTTACGAATCTAGCCTCGCTGGAGGAATATGCGGAAAACACATACTCGACTCTGATGTACTCGACGCTAGCTGCGCTGCCCGTCCAATCTATGCATATGGACCATTTGGCAAGTCACATTGGGAAGGCATGTGGCATAGTTGCCGTTCTTCGAGGCATACCCGTCCTAGCTGCACCTTCGCCGCCTGTAAAGTCGCCCAGCGGAACTGATGTCGGACGAGGCAGGAACCCAGTTCTATTACTACCATTGGATGTCATGGCGGAAACAGGACTGAAAGAGGAGGAATTGTATCGGCAAGGTCCTCGTGCCAACGGCTTTGAGGATGCCGTCTTCACGGTTGCTACGCGAGCCCACGATCACCTTATCACTGCGGGGGAGATGTTGAAAAACCTTCACGCAGGACAAAGCCCAGGTCATGAATATGAACACCAAGACGAGGAGCAGCACGTCTACTCACAAACCACTCTGGGCGACGACGACATCACGCAAGATCTGTACCGTGGATTTAGCGTCTTACTAGAAGCTATCCCGGCTGGTGACTATTTAATACGGCTTCAAGCCCAGGACTTCGACCCTTTCACGGTTAAGAGTAGCTGGAAGCTCCCGTGGCGATTATGGAAAGCAATGAGAACCCGGCAAATATCACATGTGTTTTGATTATGTCGGAGAAATCCACTAAACGTCTCTCATTCCGTCCAGAAGAGCTGGCATTTTAACTTGCTAAAAGTACTAGCCATAGCTGTGTACAATAAGAATGCGCAGGGCAACCTTCGATTAACCATGATAGGCGCATCTATGCGCCTTCCAGGGCAGCTGTCCTGGCACGGCACCAAAATCTCACGGATTTGAAATGGGGTTGACGAAACATACCCATGAGATAACGGTAAGCACATAGTGCGCGCATCCATGCTAGCGGATATACGCCATTAAAGACAGTACTGGTGTAAGCAACAATATCTATTCATGTCACAAAAGTTCTTACCCTGAAACCGTCAAATTATAGGACCTAACAGAAAGGGATGGCCGAATCCAGCACATACTTATCCGAGAGACAATACGACCGCGCCCTGACTAGTAAGGCCATCTCCGCAGCCCATGCTGTTTATTTAATGGCATCTGATAAAGGAAATCTAGCATTAGGTATATCATGTATTTATTGCCTTTGGTAGCTAGTAGAGCCGGTCTTGTATAGAAGGGATAAGCTTAACTATAATTGATCGCGTAGGATTCAACGGATTCCTTATCAGCGTACATCACTGCATTGCATTTCCTTTCACCGAGGGCAACAACGTTTAGAATTGTTCCTCCATACGGGGTTTCCGGTTGCCAAGTGTTTTTTATTTTTTATCAACTTCTATGGTGGAATAGTAGAAAAGCATATGACCCCCTCACATTAGATATTTGCCAGGTTATAACCTACTACATGGTGCTAGGCGCCTTTGATTACCTAGACTCCTCATAGTCTAACCCTCGAAATCGAAAATCAAGTAACTCGACCCCATTCACAAGCCCACCAAACTAACACGATGCGTTCCTCGACACTCTTCATATCTCTCAGCCTCGTATCGATCGCGACGCCACTCGCCGTATCGCCGTCTTACGGCCGCGACAACACGATCTCGAAGCGATGGAAAGGCCGAATGACTCCCGCCGATGCATCGTGGATCCTATGTCTCGCCAATTACCGGAACCAGAACGGTCTCTACGCCTGGTGGCCCGAGCAGTTCGACGCCGGCGTGCGGTTTTGCGAGACTCAGTACTCGCCGGTGCAGGGGTATAGGGAAGCGAAGGGGAGGTACGAGAAGCAATACGTTAATAACAAGAGGTTTCCGAATTTTGGGGACGTTGATGAGGCAGTCAAGGTGCTCGGCTGAAAGATCGGGGTAGGGAATAGGAGGTGACGCAGACCCGGATAGTAGTAGTAGTAGTAAGTATTATTATGATGCTGGAAGTTTTACATCTGTGTTGTTCCAAGCGAGAATCTGTTTAGTACTTGGGTGGTAAGCTGGTGATAGCATATAACGGTTTTCTCCTTTTAAGGTTGGCTAAAAGCCGCGCGTACGACACGTTGCAGTTGTGTCCCCAGTACCTAACGTAGGTGACACTTCGTTGCTTTCGATTTCATTATTATTTGGTAATCTACGCATATCCACAATTGTTGATGGTTTCTATCATGTCATATATGTTGAGACAGAACTCCCGGGCCGAGGCTTACTACTATAACGGCCCTGTGTATGGCCACCTATATATATAAGAGAGGTTCTGCCTCCCTTAGTTTCACCTTGAACTCAAATCACTAAGTACTACGCTCCTCATAACTTCGTCCCCTATTGACAAAATCTACTTGTACTATTTAGGGCAGCCTAGGAGCAGATATATCCGGTCTTCCCAATAAGTTTTAGCGAGTGGAAATAACTATATAAGGTAGCGACACGATTATTTAAACACATGATATGGTTTGCTTTCAAGGTAAAAAGATAATTTTTAGCCATAACAGCGACGCGATAATTTGAAGTTATAATGCGATGAAAAGGGGTGAATTAACAATAGGATGGTTAATATAGGTATTGGGCAATGTCATGAACAAGGCATAAAAACCGTATATGCGGGAATGTTAAGCCACGTTCTACTCCATTAAATCATAATGAATAAAGCAGAGGATATCTGTGTGTTCTAATATGTGAATTTAGCTGAACCCTTTCGTCAAATATTGAAGCAGCAAGATCAACTCCTATCGCATGATCCTGAACCAAACTGTAGGTTTTAGCTTCACAAGCCTTATACTTGTACGGATTGCTACCGCTTTATTAATATTTATGTAGACCTAAATCCGCTAGCCAAGCTAGGTTTATCATGTAGTCTTGCACAGTTAAAAGATGTATCGATAGTGATATAAAGCCACGGGTATAGTATAACTACTCGGAAAATAACCGCATACTTCAAGTTATTACTCTTAATAGCAACTGATTCTGACTATATCCTGTTCTTCTTATACCTTAGGTGGTATTTCCTTTTCGCAGTTGCCCATATTTATGTCGGCCCTACAGTGGATTCACATAGTCAGTAATCGTCGCACAGTAATATCTCCTTAATTCATCCTCGATATACAACCAACACGATGGCAAGGATAGGGGAATAAGTAAGAAAGAAGAAGGGGGGTGGGGGGAGCGGGCATACTTGAACAGGTACACATTTTCAAGCTCGGGCTCCTTGCCGCCTTTGTCGCACGAGTCAATCCTCAACTTGATCTTTTTGCAGTCATCTTCCTTCTTCAAGATCATATCGCCGTAATCTGGGACTATAGGCGACTCTGTTGGGAGGCGTCCGATATGTAACTTGATATGGCGGCCGCTCCGATTTTGGCACACATCGCGTTTATCACCCTTGCGATATCTTCCCAGCAGCCTCCCTCCCTCCCCGCAAGCTTGGTCTGCGAGGCTCAGCGCAAATTGCTTATCGTCACCCCAAAACTCGCCGTGTTGGTAACACCCGGCATGGGCGACGCCTGTGAGAGAAAAGATGGTTACTAAGATTTGGTGAAGTCTCATTGTGTTTTTTTTTTCCGGCAGAGTGGTCAAAGTTGGTCTAGGTGATTCATTAGAAAGATCCGTGTTTGGCGGCAGCGAAAGATCTTGATGTAGTAGAAGCTTAACAAGTAAGATTGAATAAACAATCTCTTGTGGTCACGAGGACTCACGCGGGAATGTGATGATATATAAGTAAGATTATATGGTCTAATCGCATGAGGTTCCACCGTCGAGATGGCAATCTTAACGCTTCTATGTCACTCATGTATATGTATATCAGCTACCTGTTCGTGAAAATGGATCCGAACAAGGTCGCGGTAGAAGGGTTTGCGGTAAAAACCGTATTTGTAATTTGGAGTGTGGGATCACATATTACTATTAATAAGGAAACAGGATTTATACCCAGTGATTTACAGCGGTAGCAGTGCACTAGAACAATTGACGTCGGCATAGCCGTTAAATAAGTGTTCGTTGTCAAATGTGAAACTTATGTCACTAAAAATATAATCTTTTTGTTTAGATTATATAAGCCATATTTGTTAGCTGTGGCCGTAATATCATAATTAATTCAAAATAAGAATCTGTTCAAGCGTATTAACTCCGGAATAAAACTACGTTATGCTTATTACTTAAATTTTGGTTATGGTGATAACTATGTATTAATTAGAGATGTGTCTTATGAGGTGTACAATTACTAAAATGGTACAGTATTTCAGAGTTTAGGTAGAAATTCCGCTGTTATTTAGAGGTATGACGGTACGTTTTCTTATTATTGACCATACATCCAGCAGACAGCTTAGAAGCTTTTTTATATGCTCTCTCTTAAGTATTAAACAGAATAACATAGCGTACGAGCATTTCGATAGAGTTAGCTATAGGAGTAATCTATCATTCATAACACTATAGCGAATCGCTTTTCGATGGGGGACGCCTATGACTTAACTAACATTAGAGGCCTCTATCTGGGAAACGACTATTCTGGACAGCCTTCTTACCAGAGTGATTGGATTTGCTATTTAGAGACTCCTATTAATTCCAAGACCCCAAATATAATAATTATATCCGTATTTTGGTGAGGAAGCAGTCTTGAAAAGGGGCCAATGATTACGGAGGTTAGGTCCGTTAATATGTTTGATGTAGGAATAAGATCTTATATGCAAAAACTAAGAAGCAAAAAATGTACGAAGTATAAAGTGTCTAGCCGCATACATCCTTTAATACATGGATTGGGCCATTCTATTGGGTTGATCATCGTGAAATCATGGTATGACCCAAGGCTAGACGTCACATAGGCTATAGCTATGCGCAGCTCTACAGGTATTTGCTAGCGTCTTTCTAGATCCCGGGAATAACGACACGAAATGTTTCTGCTCAATGGGATACCCTTACATAAACGACTTGAAAGTGCTATGCCATTTCTTGTATCACGAATTGATATATATAGGTTTTGCGTTCACGCTTAACGTATCAAGAAGTCGGGGTATGACGAGGGGTCTAATTTGAATCTCTTGAGCGTCATATGGAAAACATTGAATGCTTATACTATTATTAACTAGAGACTAGGTATGAGAAACGAGGTTTCGAAGATTCCTTTGAACCTATGGTTTAGAGAAACACGATAAGTACTTATATACGACATCGGCTATCCTAGACCGCATAGACATGTCATTTCAAAATACGGGAATATGGAATTCGAAGAATCAAAAGCAAGTCAACAGGGAAGATTGATTTAACTATGTAGTGGGCGAGTAGTAATAAATAGATAAACTCGTAGCCGCGGCGAGGTAACGGTTTACAAGATCTTATTTCTCTGTCATTTTTAAGAAAATTAAACCCATCATCTTAATACTATCGTAGAGACAAGCGGCCTAGTTCTTAGGGGGAAAGGGCTCTAATAACTAAAAATTTCCAGACTTAGCATCGCAACTTAACTCATTATTGTTGTGACCTAGTTACAGTGCACATTAGGTAACCCAGTGGACTAAGACTCGAGACCATGATACTACCCGGCAGATTTTACCGACAAACTCTCACCATCTCCTATATAACACCGAGGCTGCTAATATACATTACTATGCGACGCCTCACCGAGCCCCTGACGCTAGTCCTATGATCTGAGCCATCCGTGTTACCTTAGCTGAGATGCGGTCCCGACTGGAGCCGCCTCGAGGTGCTACATACACTATGTAGTACTAGAAACGGCGTTTCGAATAGCATACTAGCAAAGAATTCGATTGCCGTAGCGGAATTAGCTAACTAGCTCATTGATCTACAGTATATCCATGTCGGGCTAGACCGACACTGCTACAGCAGCAACAGTTGGCGGTCCGGCGCGAAGCGAATCGGCCTAGGCAAGACGTGTTTCCCGGCCGATGGCCTGACGGGTTAACGATGCTCAGCCCAGATCTGGGTGGTACGAGAGTGGGCGGTGAGAGATGCCGTAGTCGAGAGCTCCACCCAAGAGTCGATGCCCCCCTCTTGGGCGTAGTAGCAATGTGGCAATCAACTACTACTCCGCATGAACTTTTAGTGGCGACATATATTATTTGTATGGAAATACTTGAGATACACTTGGGAGATAGGACGATGAATGCTTCGCTCAGTTCCGACACTTTGCCTCGCTACATAGTTGAGTGAATACAACTACACATACATAGAAGTTAGGTATGTCAGGACAAGGGATATCCATAAAGTAATTATTACATAATAGAAATGCTGTTGGGCAACATTCAATGTTTCCAGTCGCGCTGACACGCGTGTAGGCGTCAACCAGGAGCTTCCTTTGTAGCCCGTGAATTGCTAACATTACATTGGACATGGTAGACAGTTGTTGGAGACCTGAGTGTATAGCCACTGTGTATAAGGTAAGCTCTCCAAGATGATAACTACGACGCTCGAGCGATAGAGTATTGTCATTTGAAAAGCAGGGAAGTGCCTCGATAATGTTCACGAGGAGATGCCAGTGCCTTATTACTATGAAGGAGGGCAAGTACATTAGAAGGTAGTTGCTGGTTAAACACAAAGAAATGCCAAGTGTCTCAACCCATTAATCTATGTGACTGTCCTGGGAAGGGAAGGCAGCTCTAGAAGAAACCCGGTGCGAGTATTGGAACACCTATATGTAGTCGACACTGCCGTGTTATGTTGAGACAACACTTTCGAAACTGTAGTTGGCACGATGTGACTCTTTTCGTTGCCCGTTCGCCTACTGCCCCTCTTTCAGAGCTAATAAGTCGGAAGGTAGCATAAGACATCAGCTTGTTCGCAACTTGATATGGTCTCTAGGGTCATTCAATGTAAGTGTACTTATCATATGGATTTTATCTACACAGGAACTTCAACAGGTCGCCAGATGGGGTAGGTAGCCTATGATAAACTCTTACTCAGCAAGTCGCTAAGGTATAATAGTACCCGTGTTTACTGTTCAGATCTATCCAAGCACCTCTCCACCAAGGCCGGTTTGGTCTCCAATATTCTCGAGTCGATCGTTGTGGGTATCGCTTCGCGGAGATTTGGGTCCGGCAATCCATACATAGTGGTGATTAGCAGCAGGGGTCTAGAGAGAGTCGGAGAGGGTCAGGCAGGATCCTTGGCTCCGATAAACACGGGGAATTCTTGGAGCTAAGGGTTGGGGAAGCTTCTGGTAGAGTTGGGGAAGCTGGAGAAAGGAAGCTTTGAGAAGAGTCAGGATGATCTCTGAGTTGTTCAGTTCATACTAACTCTATTATGTCTCCGCTGTAGGTTTAATAGCAAGTTGCCACAGATCGTATGTAGATGGGTTGATCTTAACTGATTACTGTAATAGCTAAGTTACCGGATGTCAGGGTGATTACCCGGAGATACAACCGGACTGTGAACCAGAAACTTCGACGTAATCTGTGCAATTAGACAAGGCTGCATGTAACATAGCGGGCGTGTATTTGCATTGGTTGGTCGTCTCTTGTGTATACGCTCGATCTTAACAATAATACTTAGGTAGCAGCAATAAGTCTATTCAATCATCATTTCGGTTTACGATCGTCGATGCCTAGGTTTTAGTAAGAATGCTTTAGAGATAAGAGTTTTCTATCTGTCTGGGGCGAGAAGAAATGAGCTGCTTGTGTCAATATGGGACGAAGTTACGAGGAATGTAGTGTTTGTTGTATAGAGTGCAAGGTGAGCTGAGGGAGGCAGAGCTTCCTTTACATACAAGCAGCCATTCGCAGGGCCGTTATAATAATGGGTCTCAGCCCTACAGCCCTATATCAACAGTTACTGTAGATGTCCCTCTATTCGGAGTCATTGTTCCAGATCCGATTTCTTTGGCAGGACATAAGCTTAGTAGAGTTGGGAAGAATTGATATACTATGAATGCTCTCAATTCATTGCCCCTTTATATGATAATTTGGATTACTGGAATAGTTCTTAGATAAAGGGCTACAAAGTTCGGAAACTAGATCTCTCGTTGGTAGAGGTTTACTAAGCTCGCAGAGCTCTCAGAGCCTACATTTCGGTATATATTTCGTGCATGAATATCTTGCCAATTTCTTCCTATGCTCATTTCTGAAGTCCTGGTATTGACTTTGAGTTTTCGTGAGAACAGACCGTTTTATACCTTGGATAGATTTAAGAAGGACATTCTGCCTCAATTGCGGGAAATGTGAGCCTGATGCATGAATATAAAGTGCCAACGATGAGATTTTGTTTTTCTTATAGCCTCCTGTGGGAGAATCAAGTAGGTGTTATTACATAATACTAGTAGAATGGATGGATGGATGGTGACTACCGAGAGCACTGTCACACCCTGTATACTTGCAATTGTGTGGTGCTAAGGCTTTTGCCCTCGGAAATATGTAGGTCGTTAGACAGAAAAGGAAAAAAGGAAAAAAGGGAAAGGATAAAAAAAGGAGGCGAATCTGTTACCCCATCAATCTCGATGACTTTAAGAATTTTTCTCTTGAGTGGAGTCACGGTAAACTGCGGGTTACAGTACACCTGAATGCCTTCGTCCTCACCGAGACTGAGCCACCATTGGAAACCTTAGCTGCGAAGGTGAATGTGGTGCTAAAAGGAGGTACCTAGTACGAGTACCCACCGTAGTGTGCCCCATAAGATTCATACCTACCTAGGTCCGTAGGCAGTACCTGGTACGGAGTATCTTTTAAACCCCATGGGTCACCAAGAACCTCAATAAGTACACCCATTTTAATTATGGACTTCTCCAATCCTCCACCTTCTTGGCAGATCACGATCTTTTTTTTTTCTTCTGCAAATTCTGAATCGCCGGTCCTGCACGTGCCAATTGGCAAACATCTAGTTTGCAGTTGTCAACTTCCCGATGCTTTCCTTTTTTCCCTTATGAAAAATTTATTTAGTTCATTCAAGCTCGTTATCTGGGCTGCCAAACCTGATTCGGTAATAGGAAGCGCCTTTATGGATCTCATAGGGTAACGATCAAGTAACGCAGCCCACTATTTCCCGGGAGCCAGTGACTCTGGGTACCATTGTGCCAGTGTGCTATGAAAATTTCACGATGGCTTCACTCAAGTGGGCCAATAAGAATTCTTTACTGAGTTATTCTCTAGACCGAAGTCATGGGTAAAGGGCCTACCACGTATATGCATATGCTCGTCTGTTCGTCGATTCGAGCGAGCCTTACCGTTGTAGTCGATTCTTGATATAGTCTTCTATTGTAGTAAGTTGACACTGCAGATAGCTTATTTTTTTTTTTTTTTTTTTTTTTACTAGGTACCTGTCAGCCAAACGAATGCACAGGGCTGAGAGCGGGTAAGATTCCAGATAGATTGACTAAGTTATGTGTCATGCGTTCATGCGTTCATGCCTTTGAGCAATTCGAACCCATCGAAAAAGGCCAAATGTACGAAGTATGGATGTCTGTACTTATTAACCTGCATGTAACTGTAGCCTCCTGCTGCCATGAAAACGTCAATAGACCGCTGGGATTGAGGTAAGGGTTAAAGTTTAGTTGGTTCACTGCCTCCCTGTGTACTTCCATATAAGCACATGCAATATCCTATGTGTGCTTGGAGATACCGAGATATCGATATCCTCTCTGTTGGTATTGTATTCAAGTCGTTGGAATTGACAAAGACAGACCCAACTCAGCCATCAATTACGCATCTATGTGTGTAGATACATACCATACATAATACATGGCACTCCCCTGAGGCCTTGAGGTCCTTGTGGAGCTTGGAATAGGCGTTGCCGTTACAGTGGGTTCCTAGGTTAAGGCATGGCCGGACTGGCAACCCAGCCCACCCATGGATCCGATGACACATAATTACCTGATGAGAAAGCCACCTGGGCAGCGAAAGCATGATGCGAGGACAGCTGCTAATTGCGCCAGATATATAATAAATCGTACGCGCTCGGAATCGTCTATGTATGTACGGTATTAGTTGAATTCCGGCATTTTACTGAAGTATGATGCGAGGGCTGCCCCAAGCATAATTCAGAGCCATTCTACAATTCTTACAAGTACTTACTTTACTTATACGACTTACACCACTTACACCACTGACACCGCTTATATCACTTATACATACCACTTACACCAATTGCCTGCATACGACCAACCAACTCGGCCTCCTCTCGCAACTAAGCACGATCCGGAAAGAAAGGGAAGGAGAAGAACAGAGAAGATTCTCGGAGTTGGAAGCACCCATTACAGACAACAGTCGCTAGTGTATCCAACCGAACGGACTGTTTGATTTGAAGTCTTGCGAACGGCACTAGCCAATTAGAAGCCACATTCCTAATTCAGAGCAACCCGAAACGGACATACAACAGCTCATCACTTATATACACACACAAAGGCGATCCTCTTCCTCCAAAGAGTAGGATTCCGAGAGACAAGAGACTATCACCCAATTATCACCAAATCTTACGGGTTTTCAAGGAGGATTTTAGCTGGATGAAACGACGAGTGACGTCTCCTCTAACGAGTCATCTACGAATACCGTCTACTACATACTCGAAGTACGTATAAGTCGCCAAAGATCGGTCAACTTTCTTTGCCTCTCTCTCGGGACATATTTTCAGATTGGCGCCAGGAGGTTAGGTTAGACTGGACCTTAGCTTACTTTGGCGTCCAATTGGGCCGTTGCCGCCTTAATGCACTAGCTCCTCCTTATTATCGTATTATTGCGACAAGCCAAAAATCGCATCATTCTTGTTGCGGTTGAGGTCACAAGACGGGCAGAAGAGTACTAGCCAGGGGAACGCCGCATGATCGACAGACCAGAGAGGCCAAACAATTGGTCAGAATGACACAACGCGTAGTAGATTTCCTTCGGTCTTCCAACGACAGTCTTAGCAGCAGTATTAAGGCGTCGGTACAGCGACGCACCAGTCCCAGCACGACCCCGCGAAATAGCAGGTCTAGAGAACGGTCTTATGCCTCTTCCATCGACGAAGGGGCCGCAGAGCAAACCCAGCCGCTACATCCACCCGCCACCCCGGCAAAGATGTCGGAGCTTGCCAAGGAGAAACCCAAAGACGTCCACACCCACCACCGCTTGAGTTTTCCCATCTTGCATATCGGCGGCTCTAAGACACAGAAAGATCAGGCACAACAGCATCCCAATGCTTCGTTAGATTGGAAGGTAGAGTCGCCGCCTGTGGTGATGCACGGCGACGTCGAAAACAGCACCGGCGCATTGGTTTCTGGTCAATTACTCTTGTGTGTGAAGGAGAACGATTTTGAAGTCGACAGTTTCGAGGCTAAATTAGACATTCGTGTCACGCAGAAGAAGCCCTTTACAGGCCACTGTCACAGTTGTTCAACTCAAACGACAGAACTCAAGTCATGGTCATTCTTGAGTGAACCATCAGTTCTTTCTAAGCGTGAGTTCGTTCCTACGTTCACGTCGCATTATCTTGATGGCTAATACAAGAGCCAGGAATTCATGAGTTTCCCTTTTCCGTTCTATTGGAAGGTTATCTCCCCGCGACAACAGACAATCCCATCTTATCAGTCCGGTACGACTTCACAGCAGAAGCGAAGCCCAGGATAGGCCCTCCCATCAGGCTTGTCAAGACTATCGACGTGAAGCGCTCGCTTCCAGTCCCCGAGCTGCCTCATCACAGCGTGCGCATCTTCCCGCCGACAAACCTCGCGGCTAGCGTGCACTACTCGCAAATTGTTCATCCCATCAGTGCCGAGAAGTTCACCCTCCGCCTCGATGGCATTGTCAAGCACAACCCTGAAGCCAAGAGTGTTGAATACTGGAAGCTGAAGCGGCTGTCATGGAAGCTCGAGGAGAACCTGGAGACCGTCGCGCCCGCGTGCGAGAAGCACTCGCCCAAAGAGCCGGAAACCGGCGCTCCGTCAAAGAAGGGCATCAAGCGCGCCGACACGCGGACGATAGCGCACGCCGATTTGCACAGCGGTTGGAAGTCCGACTACTCGCCTTCCGGCAACATCGAGATGGAGGTCGAGTATCAGGTCCCGCCGGTCCCGAAGGCCGCCTGCGACATGAAGAGCCTCGACGGCACCGAGATCACCCACCAGCTGGTGGTCGAGATGGTCGTCGTCCAGGAGTACGCGCCGACGGCCCACCCGAAGCACATCACGCCGACCGGGGTCGCGCGCATCTTGCGCATGCACTTCGGGGTCGTGATTACGGAGCGGGCGGGCCTAGGCGTCAGCTGGGACAACGAGGCGCCCCCGATCTACCAAGACGTCCCGCCATCACCGCCCGCCTACACGTGCGACATCCCCTACGAAAACGTGGACGACTTAACCCTTGGCCGGCGGAGCCACGAGGAGATAGGGGGTCAGAGCTCTACGTCTGCGTATGAAGGACGTGCATCATCGATGTAGGAGCAGCGATGGAATCTTTTCACATCGCCTGTAGGGCGATGACACCGTGCATCTGACAGAGCACAGAGTCGAGAACCATCACGGCCTTTTGCTTTCTTTTCTTTTGTTGAACCAAAATACCCCCAAAAGCGATGGTTCACTCGGCGGCGAGCGCTTGATTTGAGTTGGGAAAAATGAGGGTGGCAGATCTGCCTGCTTTAATAATGCATCATGTACATGCATGGCATGGAGTTTAGGACACCATATTTTAGAGACGCCGGGATGCATCTATACATACCCGAGGGCATGCCGATAGACATGTCGATAGACATGTTGCATGACTTACTGCTACTAAGACGATGATTAATTTGGAATAATCATATGTTTGAGGAGTGCTTAGATACGTGATTCCCCTTGTGCCCACGGTCCGCTTACTACTACCTAGGTAGTAATGAATTTAGTAATTTGCGATCGCGGCCAGGAAGATTATTATCCGAGTCTTGGTTATTAAACCGACGCTCTTCTCTTCTCAATTGCTTCTCCTTTCCTGTTCTATGCCCCGTCCTTTCTCCTTTCAGGATAAAGTTAGTTTCATCACATTTTTCAAAATAGTTTTTTCAGATGAGTGAATGACCCCTTTAGATACCTAAGAAGACACTGACACCTATTTTCTACTAATAACACTAACAAATACAAGGTTAAGCTAAGACAATTTCATACATACTTAATTCCACAAGCCAGACCATACCTATTATAACATAAACTGAGCGTAGAATGCTTCTCGCCAACGCGGTTTCCTGTCAGAGCAGAATTCCCACTGAACGCCTTTATAATCTTCGGGAATACTATCCGCCAACCCATTATATCTAATGAGACAGCTCTCGAGGTTTGGCAAAGCTTCAGAGCGAGCGATGGCGAAGTTGTGGAGTAGCCTGTGTAACAAGTCCAGATCGTCCGCGCTACCAGAGCTGAATAAGTCCAACCTCTCGAGAGAAGTTGGTAGTATCTGGGTCAACGGTGTAATGGACTCTCTCGTCCATGGGACAGGGCCTTCTCCTAGCACCTCTTTGTGCTGTCCGTATTTCCCGCCGGGGTCCGTGGCGGGCCCATCAAACACACGGAGGTCAAGTTCGAGCGTCTTGAGCTTGGTAAAATCGCGCATTGAAGTAACACCCGTGGTGATTCCAGTATCGAGGTCCTCCAAGGTCACGGCCAGATCCTCAAGCTGATGACCGACGTGCTTCCCGATCGTGGCGATAAAAGCGCCAGCGTCCCAATCGGAACCATCGTGGTAGCGTTTGGCAGCCCGGCTGAACTTGAAAGATCTCAGATGAGGCGTGTGGGCAAGAAGTTGGGCGACTCTGCCGCTGTCCATGCAGCAATGGACAAGTTCAATCGTACGTAAGCTCGAATTGATGTCCGGGTAGCGCCACTCATATGGCACACCGATCATTCTGTCGTTCATAATAGCCACACAGTCAGTAGCGTATAACTCGGTAATACTCGGCATCGCCAGAAAAGACGATAACGTGTGTAGTCTTATTCTAGTGTCGTAGTTGGCTCTTCCGATTACTTGAAGGTTGCTGAGTTTCCCAAGTGATGCACCTTGGAGGACCTTCCCGATGTTATTTCTGATAGCCTCCATCACAGACCATACTGCTGGATCCGCCTGGAAGCGGCCACATTCCTGACAATGCCCGATGTCACCTTTCATAAAGTTTGGGAGAAGTAATGTCTTGACATTAGGCAACAAAGTGAGGATGAACGTGAACACGAACATTTGGGAGGCGCTCGAATAGTGTGAGTTGACCGTGAAATACGATAGCATCTTGTTCGTCCAATCCTGGGCGTCAACGCCCGCCATGCGTAGATAAGGCGATCCTTCGATGAATTCCTTGATCTCATCCATCTCCGATGGGTCGTTTTGCAGCTTTTTCTGTTCGCGGGCCCTTTCCAGCCAGTAAATCCCCGGCTCGAATTCTACACCGTCCGGGCTAAACTCGAACACTTCGATGTATCTTGCCAAGATGGGCTCTCGGACGATTTGGTGAAGCCAGACAAGGGCGAACAAATGTGTATGAGCGCTGTCGAAGTTGACATAGCGCCACGCTCGCTTGCGGGCATTGTGTCTTTCTATGAACCTTTGCCCGCATTCGTAGATTTTGCGACAGGTCACCATGAGATTCTCGAATCCTTCGGGCATCGAGTGCTCGATGACATCGCAGAGAAGCTCCGGTGGAAGTCCTTGTAACGACATGATAGCTACTATGGCCGGGAAAGATTGAAATGATAACTTGTTGAGGACTCCAAGCGGGTTGCGACTCTTATGTTGAAAGATGTTTTGCCAAAGTAAACCATGCTTGTGACTCTATGGCATGCGACGAATTCATTAACAAAACATTATTTCCCTCGATTCACACCGCTAGTTCTAGAAAATTACCAGACTACGACACCTATAGTTTCTTATATGTAGCTGGGGTTGGATTTTGGGAAGGATTCGTAGCCCATCAGCACTAGGAGGACGCGCGTGTTGTGAAAGTCCATGCCGGCGGTAACCCTAGAATCTGCCTTGGTTTTCAGCTGGTAAGCATAAGCTGTATCTTACTTGGTTCACGTGGCACTAGATAACTTATCATGACAAACACATCGCTTGGAAATACTTGGTGATTATAGAGGGGAATCTAGAATGGTCAAAAGTAATCAAACATCACATCATCTTCGCTTAAGGCTGCCTTCTATCTTATCTCATTTATCATGACGCAACGCTGAATCGAGAGTCAATTATATATATTGCCACTATAGGTGATTATAGGTCAGTATGATCTGTTTTTGCAGAGTTTCAGTAACTCTGGGATATCCTCAAGAGATTCGGCTCTAAAAGTGTTGATTTAGAATTTAAAATTTAAAGGCTGGTACAGTACAAGAAATCTCGGGATCATTGTGTATATATAGCAGGCCTCCGTTCTCTCTAATAGAATAAGCGAACTTCAACCAATCAAGTCTCATTAGTTCTGTATGTCAACAAGAAGCATCTTATAATAGGCAGATGTAGCCCCTAATGCAATCCAGGCTGGGAGCAATGGCTCCAAAACACGCCCTCGAAAGAGTACCGATAGCCATTCGCCGATAATTCGTGACTTCCAAGCTGATGGTCTCTGGGCCAGCTCAGCATCGACGTCGCAGCGGCCGCCTACACTATTGACGTAGAAAACGGCGGATCAGTGGTGTCCCATCTCTTGAGAACGTCTTATTGGTCGATTCATGAATAGCTATGAACTGACAACTCTACAATCACTTACTAGAGCGGACATTGTAAGATATCGTACTATAATCCCAGATACCCTCGGCCGAAAATCGCAAGGTATATTAGGATCAAACCCTAGACGTAGTCAAATAGACCCGACAGGTGGTTCTATTCGAGCCAATGAGTTTAAGATCTTCAAATCAATGATTATGCTCAAAGCCGACCCAGCTATTACCTAATGAACAAAGTAACATGAATACCGGCCCGTTTGGGAATTTGGACGTTAATGAGTATATTCATCTGTTACTGGATTTAGAGCCTGATACGGCCTGTATGTATGTATGTATGTGTTTTCCAATCTATCTGATCCCCAACTCGCCTCGAGATATGCACCGAAACGTCATCTAATAATCCCATATAATTACATTTATCGCTAGCAATATTGGAATATCTGGTGGCTGGTATGTGAATATACAGGTGGCTGGCGACCCACACCTGTGGCTATATATGGAGGACTCCCTCCTACCTGTGATAACTACTCTACTACCACTATCATCAATATAACTGATGTATACACTCATAACCTGCGTATCTATTTCAACAAGCAACTCAAGTCTAAGATCTGAATGTGTAGAGGTTCTCTAACCCTTTGCAGAATGGAAACGGAAGCCTGCGTACTATATTGCGGAATTGTATAAGGTTACGGCATTCCAACGACTTAGCCTATGCTTCCATATTCCCCGTCCGCCTCATGAATCAACGGCATACGCTCATCCCTTTCATGGGCGTTCTTATCTATTTCTTCTCTATAGTTCCTACCTTTCACAATCACATAAACTGTTAAAACAACACCATTAATAATACCTAAAACAGCAAAAGCGATGTTTATAGCGGTGGGATTGCCCTGCAACGGACCATGGGTGAGTGCGTCGAGGCCAGTCTGCGCAAAGTTGACAACTCCTGATAGGCAGGTGATCATGCCGTATATACGGCCGAAAGTCGCAAATCCAAATACTTTAGTGGCATAATCGCTGTGAAGAAAGAACTTTATCAGCCTTCAGAAAGTTCGTGTAAACAGACTTGGCAGACGACTTACGAGACAGCCGAGTAGTATAGGGGTCGAAAAAGCACGAAGCCAACAACTGTTGCGTAGCCAGCCGAGAAGAATGGTAGACAATTGAGAACGCCAATTGCGGCAATGCAGCCTGTTAAGACCGCAAGGGTCGTAGCAACACTAAGGTTGTTGAGAAGTACACCGATGAACGGAGTCGCAGCAATTCCGCCAACTGGCAGAGCTATATCAAAGAAGGAGTTGATTGCCTTGGCGGCCTCTTCCGATTGTAAAAGGTAGCGGTACTGGCTCCGGATTGTGGCAATGAAGTAATTCATCCGCAACATCTGCAGAACCGTAAGGAACAGCATTAGAATAAACCAGGCGGTCATCATCTGTTTGTGGGCAGGCAGACCGTGCAACACACCCCATATACCACTAGCTACTCGGCTTTCTTCCGCCTTCTGAGCGCGTTCCTCTCGTGCCTCGGCATCCCCCATCAACTGCTCGATCTGATCAAGCTTTGATTGACGACGGTCAGCACGATGACTGCGCACACGACGGAGTTCGCTAGGGCTTTCAATCTCTTCATCGGACTCATGTATATCATGCGTTGTGTCCTGCGCCTTCTCGATCTTCCGCTCGAGCTCTGGTGTGGTGTGATACGCATGTGCTGGCATCAACCCCCATTCTCCAACAAGGAGGATTACAGGTACTATCAGATACCCGAAAAAGAAGTGACCGGGAGCGAAAGAACCGCCTGTCGCTTCCCAAGCTAAGCGGTAGAATAGGAAGATAGACGCCGACGCATCAAAAGCTCCTGTAATCACCGCGACGATAATGCCCGAGTACTTGGGGAAAGCGTTGGCGAGCCGAAAACTCGGCACGAACAAGAACGTGCCGCCCAAAGCCAGCATGATATTTCCTGCAATGTAGCCGTCAAATCCAGGCACGGTGAAGGAGGAGCCGAGCAGAATACAACCGATTGCGAGGAAGACCGCAGACAAGTTATAGCATAAACGCCTCCCAAGCCGATCCAAGATGAATCCGGCGAGCAGAGATGACATATTAGTCGTGATTGAGGCGACGACAAAGAAGAGATTCAACCTCATATCTTGTTCGGGACAGGGGGTCAAGTCGCTGCCTTGAATCCTACAGAGATCACCGTAAACACCTTCAGCGATCAGAACTGGCTTAAGAGATGCGAAGCCGTAGACTATGCCAGCGGCAAGGCAGCAGAGGACTGTACCAAAGCCGACCTGTACTAATAGCCGAGGATATCAGCGGGTTTCGTTTGGCAGTAGCTAACGTCGAGTTATACTTACCGATCCTCTTAATGCGGTTAACTTTATATGCAGCAATATGCGGTAACGGCTCTTGTTCTACAGTAGCAAGATCGTCGGCTGTTGCGAGAGGATCGTAACTCAAGGGCCGCCAGAGGCCTACACCCTGAGACTCATCATCCGCCAACTCACGGTCAACGCCTTCTGCAGCGGTGACGTGCTGAGCGAGAGACATGGGAAGTCTGAGCGAGATGTGAGGTGAGTTTATCGGCTTTAAGTGATATAATTCTACGCGAGCGAATGGTCCTAATATAGCAGCGGCTTTTAAAATAAGTGAATATATATAAGCGTGATGATTTGTCCCCTTGTTCCACTTGGCCTCCTCTGGCTCAGCACATTCACTACGAGTAAGGTATATTACAGGTGAAGAAGTAATTTATATTGATGTGAACAATCCTGACGTAATAGAATCACAACCTATAGCACTACTAGTAGATCTCGGCGAAAGTCTGTGGATACCCCTAAAAACTCGAATATTCGCCATGTTTCTGTGGCCCACAATTTCAAAAACCGGCAACCAGGCTGCCAGGTAAGGGACTATGTGTATAAAGAGTTGAAATGTCGTGTATTTAATGGCTCGGCCAATAAAATTCTGAACTTTCAGTTTGCCGTCAACTAGTATTTCTCGATAAAAACAGATGCATTATTAACAGAGATCTGCACTATACTTTCCAGAGCTTAGGCCTTGACGCTAAGAGGTGCCAATCGCCGGCGAATACTTGTTAGTTTACTAAGAAACTTTAGTCTCATTTCGAAAGAGTCGATTTAAAGAAACGTCAAGGGATTTGTTAAGATCTGAAGGCCCCAAAAACTACCCACTGTCTACCTCAAGCTCCCAATAACTGCTGTTCGGGCCTAGCGTGTAGCCTTGGCGCATAGGACGTGTTGAGGTAAACGCAGGTTATGAATACTATATCAGTTCTACTAGTTAAGAAGTATTATCGCTCGGGTAGGAGGGTGTAGTCTCGAGACTCTATAAGTATTCACAGATGTGAGGCCTCCACAATAGTCACCCATTTTCTGGTTAAAAAAAAAAAATAAAAATTTAAAAAAAAAAAAAAAAAGGAAAAAAGGAAAACCATCCTTGTGAATTGTCTCGTAATTTGCGCCAACTTTACTATGCCGTTTACACTGCTCTATTCTTTGTTCCTGAACACCTTGTACTTCCCTGGCTGGGACAAAATATCATCACCATGGTCGCGTCTCAGCTCATCCCGCCATCTATGTGTAGCTTGCTCTGCGCGACACTCGAATGTCTTAGCTACGTTCTACTTAGCATGATCTTTGGGAGCGTGGATACGGGTAAAAGCATGCTTACTTTTTTCTGGGCCCACGTGCGGTAGACTGGCCAATACGTCCAAGGCCCAAGTCCGACAATTGAAGGTGGCGTCCCCTCTGTCTGCGGACACGGATTGACGCGTGATGATATCTCTTCCAACCTCTTCGATTACAGACATTGCAGTTGGCCAGCGAGATGGACCCGGAACGGTAATCTCGTAGAGGCTAAGTAGCGTTCGAGACGTATTTGGTGTCCAGTTCCCTGGTGCTATCTTCTCGAAGAGCCATGTCGGCTGCGTTGGATCAGGTGGATAAGGATTATTGGCATTCACATACTATGGGACCTTGAATTAGTACATAGATACCGGCTTTGAAAGGAAAAAAGGTCGGGGAGCCCTAAGCCATGCCTTTGGTATTCTGACTGTTAAAATATCTTATATAGGCGAGTGTAGCTGATAAAACTAACTGAATTGGGAAACAGAGAGCTTTAGAATACGTACTATAATCGTCTGCGGAGAACTCATGGTCAAGACGATGGCCCAGTGCTATACTTCATGGTTAGTTAAATTATTATTATCTCGCGTCTTGTACGAGGTGGCGAACAAAGTCACCATGGGGGTTAGGCTCCCGATGGTTGAGAGCTAGGTATACTGCCCAAGATTGTAAGTTTTTCCCCGGGGTTTCTTCCCATTTAGGCATTATTCCGAGACTTTATGTTTCAGTATCCTCAATAGCGTTTTCTAACAGTTCCGGTAATGTTTAACAGTCTACGAGCTTGGAGTAAGAAATAGAACACGAGCTTCGGGGGGACTACGGAACAGCCATTGTAAAGACGACCAAAGTGGCAATCCAAGAAGCAATAACCAGATGGATATAATCCGTCATTCATGTCTGCCTAGGGTTTGCATAGTCCAAGTCAGTGTCGAATCCTTTCCCGTCATGAGTTGCACCACTTACCTCATTGTGTGACATCAGTAGGCACGTCGAGAAAAGAATATCATACGGTCGTTAGCGCTTAGTTCATGGTTGTTGGTCAGAAATTTCGAGAGATGGAAGATCAACACAATATTTCACCGTCGTGCTCGTTTTCATGACTAGGTAACTGTGGGTTAACTATGTATTGCTTCACAGCCATTGATTTACCAGGGTTCGTCTACTGCCTATCTCTATGAGGTCTCTTAATGATGCCCCCTCACAGTAGACTGACTAAAGAAGAGTGAATCGACGATGCAGTAACACGGTAGCACAAGCGACGATCGGTCGGGTGAAGTTGAAGAGCAATGAAATACCTCTTTACAAGTTATTTTAGACATATGCATATTGGTCTACCCCGCTGTTATAGGTAATTACATCTAACCAGTATGATAGCAATCCCAAACGTGTATATAATCGCTATATACGTAACTATCCAAACAATCATTAAATGGATATTTCTAAGATTTTTGTCGATAGGCAATGTATTATTGTGAGCAAATATTGTCTATAGCGAATTCTACCTACTGTAGAGAAGCTCGTTATATAAGTACCCATCAGCTTTTGACCTGAACTCAGGTAAAGAGTTTCAGTGCTTAGTGGTGTCACTCCCTACTGTGATAGTGCTATGTCGCGCGTATGCTAGAGCATAACGTTCTTGGCACTTACAATGTGAACTCATCCGCACATAAGACCTTGATATCAAACTTCTTTCACATTAAATGTACATACATGGTATCTTGACATATTGGTCGTATATTGGCCCGTCAGGAGATGCTAGAAAACATGGTCTGAGTATAGTCGTGTAAGCCGTTTTCTGAGTTATTCGTAGTCGTGTAGCCCCATATCCCTAAGGAGGTCCTAGGGGGGCTGGCCTAAGCCGTATCTTCCCTAGTGTGAAATACAATACTGACCGAACACCAATCATCTTTATGCAGGACTTCTATATACGGAGTAGTTCCATAGCTAGAGTCCGCCTGACGTACGCCAGCGGCAGAGCCTCCCTATGTTCCACGACAGTGCCAAGCGAGCCTTAGCAGCAGAGCCTCATAACTTCCAGGGGCCGGAAATCAGCGGAGAAGAACGAACAAAACAAGTTTTCGAATAATAGATCAAATTTTCCAGAAACATGAAAACTACCTAAATATCCCGGCCATGCAAGCTACCTTAGAACCCCGATCTTTGCCCCCTTGTCGGCGTGGAGATGCAAATTCCATGATCAAAGCGCTTACCGCCAATTTCGCAGAGTTTGAGTATACTCCAAGGTCGTTCCAGCCGCCCCTGGGTATACATACACACGATAGCCCTCGCCCCCTTTTCCCCGGCGTGTTGGTTCAACATTTACTTGGCAACGGGGGTCAAGTGGATGTACAACGGCGGCTTGTCCCATATTCCGTAAGCCTTCTGAGTCCTGAGCCAGTCGCGACTCTCGTCCGCAAGCGTCATGTCGAAGTTGTAGATGACGCGGGCCATGATGAGGCGCATCTCGGCATACGCCAAGCTGTAGATCAGATGCATGTCAGCACTTTATTCCATCGTATCGAATCCCCTCCCCCTCCCCTGTAAAGGGTATAAAGAGAAGGAAGCAAGTTTTAAGGTATGGTTCGCCCGGGGATGGAAGGCTAGAAAGACATGAATGCTTACTTTCGACCGATACAGTTGCGGGGCCCCACGCTGAACGGCTGCATGGCTTCGAGCTTGTCGCCCGCGAAACGAGGGTCGCCCAACCACCGCTCGGGCGCAAAGGCCATGGGATTGGTCCAGTAGTTCGGATTGTGGTTAATTGGCCACTGCCAGACGGCCATGGAAGTCTGGATAAAGTATGTCAGCATTCCGTGGATATAAATAGACAGATATGTCTCGGTACATCGCCGTACGTAACCAACACCGTTCAACGAGAGGAGCGGGTATGGGTTGAGCTGGACTTACATTCTCCGGCACGAATTTCCCGGTGATTGTGGTGCCGCCCTTGGGCGAGACTCTCGGCAGGGCGCCCGTGACGGGCGGGTATCGCCGGAGCGCCTCGTTGAGGCAGGCGAGCATGTAGTCTAGCTTGTTGACGGAGAGCAGGGTGATCTCTTCTTCGCTACTGAAGGATGTGCGGACCTCCTTGGCCAGCACCGCGAGCTTGTCCGGGTTCGTAGTCAGGAGAAAGGCCGCGCCGCTCAGTAGAGTAGCGGTGGTTTCCGAGCCCGCAATAATTATCAAACTGGAGTTTGCGGCGAGTTTATTGATATCCATTTGCTGAAAACGTGCATGATCCAGGTTAGTTTGAGGAGTTACCTCGAGTTGTTGAGAATATGTCGTGCATATTGGGAAGGAATACTGACCCATTCGTCCTTCTTCTTGAGCAATCCTTCGATGAAATCAGGTCTTTCGGCACCAAGCTCCATCCTCTGGTACAGTTTTTCCTTTACAAGTGACATATGTGTATCGCGCTTTTTCAGCAACCTTAGTTTTGCCATCCACTGCAAAACGCGACGGAGACCTATCTATAGTTCCTGGCGTCAGCATTTTTCCTTTCCGGATTGATGAGTTATTCAGGGCTCCAAAGCACGCTCTAAGAGTCCTCAACTCTCGAATATACCACCAAAGGGAATTCTTCTCCTTCTAAAACAGCACGGAAGGGGGAATAAATGATCCTGGATGCTGCTTACATGGGTCAGAGCCGCGAAGTATGCCCCGTGACGGATGTTGTCCGTAATGATTCTAATCCAGGGGTGGTAAGTGGAGGTATCGAGGCAGCCAAAAGGAGAACCAAAGCCCAGATCGCCAATGATGTCGAACGTAGTAAAGTTGAACCAGTCACGCATATTCAAGGCAATGGCTCCTTCTTGGCTATTCTGGTGTAGCCGTTCGATCAGCATGTCCACATAGGAGCCTATGATGGGCTCCTGTCCGTGCATAGAGCGCTCCGAGAAGCCGTGGGCGAGTTGGCGGCGCAAAGATGTATGCTCGTCACGGCCAGCGCTGAGGATATTTCGGGGTATATCATCCAGCTGTCGGTAGACACGATCGTCCTTCGGATTCTCCTGGGCGCCGCCATGGCGGTGGCCATAGATATCTTTCCATGCCTGCACATCGGCGAAAGAGAGCTCGCCGGGAGCAAGCCGTACGACTGGCCCATATTTGGCATGAAGTTCTGCTACTACGAAGGGTAGTTTTCCCCGTATAGAGTGATAGAGTCGCGGAAAGATACAGATGCGGTTGAGGAGTGGCCCCGGGAATGAGCGTAGTGGGTGTATGAAGAGATTATAGAATACCATGCCTATGATATATGATGCCAACTAGAGACTTAGTAAGCATGAGACCCCATGAGAATTCATCAGTTTGTTAGTAGACGACTCACGAACGCAACGCCTACTAAGGCGAGGTCTGCTGGGCTGCTCATGTGAAGAGGAGCCATTGTGAAGTCGCTTGGGTTTCTAAATGATGTGTTAAAGCAAATCGAAGCCTATTGAATTAGCTGAGAAGTAGTAATGGGAAACCGTGCGCTAATATATATATATATATATATATATATACTCGAACTTCATGACGTACAGCGTCGGCATCTGAGCCAATTAGTTGCGGGCCATTACTGACACGGAATACTACGTTTGCGAGCCAAATGTCGCCGGCTTAATTTCCTAGCATTATACATGGATACGCCTCGTGGAAAAAGAGTGGTTCATGGCGTGGAGCAGCCGGCCTATTTTGTGTGCTACGGCCTGAATAAGATCCCGAGGGTGGCTTGGAAGACCAGATATGTATACTTCTATAGGTCTATGAAGTAATCTAGCTCTTTATGAAACCTCCCGGCAGTTGTGCCAATGTATAATTCTAATCCTGCCGCGCCTCGGGTGGCACGGTTCCGGGACACAACTGGGTCGGGTTATCGCTGCTCATTGAGGCCAAGACCGTCCGTGTTGTCGCATTGCATTGCAGCAGAAACCCTATCTCTCAATAGAAATCTAGACTTAGAGTGCAAGGCTATAGAATCCGATTTGCTCAGTAGCACTCCATTTTGAAGACTACTCCGCATCGGGATCTTATAAGAATCCGAAGTCCTACCCACGCAAGACGTAACGAACCTGTTAAATCCGCACTACATCCATCACAGTCGGACTATCGTGAAGCCGTACGTCACCGAGCTGACGACGACAGGAGCAAACAGTTGCATTTGTATAACGGCATCCCAACTCTCGGAGTCGACGATTTCCCATTTAGGTATCGGGGTATTTTAGATATCTTTAATGGCTTAAATCTAGTGCCAGTTTAAAAGAATTGCTAAAATTATATGCGAAGGTTTTATTCCGTTTATTTATATGAACTACCTAATTTATATCTGTAAAGTGTAATATATTATATTTAACTAACTATTTTAAACTTATGCCAATTTAGTATTCGTAATCGTTATAAAAGATAGCCTTTAATGTAACTATAGTTTATTGGATAATGTATTCTTAAAATATCGTATCGTCAAAAGTCCCGTTATAGACGGTATTTATAAATAATTAAGCCGATATAGCGCTTTCGGTTAGCTATTTTATAATATAACGATAGATTATTTTATATTTAAAACCTATATTAAATCGGATAGCCTTTATAATTTTTATAAGGTTTATAGTAATATTATTATATATATCGCTAACCCGAACATTTTTAATAGCTTTTTTATTTTTTAAAAAAATATAAAAAATAAAACAATTACCTTTAATTTATCCTATTATAACCTAAATATTATATACCTTATAATAAATAATAATCCGGTTAAATTTTAAAATAATATCGGCCGAAATTCCTTAATTTATAGCTAACCTATTGTTTATTATAGTAAAATATATATTAACGCTATTAATTTATAAATATAACTTTAAAAATTTTAACTTTACTTTATCCTAAGCCGCTTTAACCTTTAGTTTTCCGAATATAGTCCGAACTATAGCTTTTTATTCGGCAAATAATAGTAAGGTAATCGTATAAAATAGGTTAATAGGGATTTAATTTTCGGGTATATTAAAGTAATAAAAGGCGTTACGAATTAATTAATCTATTTATAATAAGGTTAACGATATTTAATAAAAAAAATATAGTTTACGTACTTTAAATATAGTAGGCGTTATTAAAAAAGAATGGTATGCGATAGTAGTAGTATAACTATTAATAAATAGGTATAACTAATAATGGTAGGCGTTATTAAAAAAGGATGATATAAAATAGTAGTAATGCAACTGTTAATAAATAGATAGTGGTAATACGACCGTTAATAAATAGGTATAATTAGTAGTATTAGCCGAGGTTTTTTTACGGCAACTAATAGGATTCCTAATTTTTAAATAGCCTTAATAATTAATTAAAAGAGTTAAATAAAATAAATGCTTAATTGCGAGTAATAATTCAGTTAATTAACTAATAATAAAGGCATTAATAACGTTAAAGTTTAAATATATATAGAAACCTATTAGATTTATAAGGTATAGGGAAAGGTAATTTAAATTATAGGTTATAAGGATAATAGAAAGGTAATTATAATTGCTTTTATAGATTTAGAAATTTAATAGCTATAGCGCGGCAATATTCCCGTTTCGGAAAGCGGTAAAAACGTACGCGTAAAATTATCTAATAAAGTTAAGGTATAGCAGAATTCCCAGTTTAAAAGGCGGTAAAAGTGCACGCGAGTTAAAAAAACCTCGGTTTTAAACGTTTTAAAGCTTAATGGCTAATAATAGCTAATAAATAGCTAGATTTAAATGCTTAGAAGGCATATAAGCAGTTAAATTACCTAAAATAGTACGTATCTATTAGTATTTACTATAAAACTAATAAATAAGCTATAAAGCATTTAGGTTTAATACTACTGGGATTATTTCATATATAAATTGTATAAGGATTAGCCTTATATACTTAATATAACAATATATTATTTATTAATTAATAAATCACAGCCGATTATACCTTAAAAAATGCCTATAAAAGGTAATTATAATATAAGTACCCCTATAAATTTCTGAATTTAATAGCTATAGCGCGGCAATATTCCTATTTTAGAAGGCGCTAATAGGTACGCGGCTTAAAAAATAAAGAATTGCTATTTAAATAGTAGCCCTATTTAAATAGTATATAAAATACTTCTTAAAACCCTTACCGCTTATTTAATTAAATATTCTATTATTTATTTAATACCTATAATTTCCTACCGCCTACTTAATTAGGTATTTTGCTATTTATTTATTTACTTTTTTAACCACCTTTTTAACCACCTTTTTATTTACATTTTTTCAACTTTTTAACTACCTCTTTTTCCACGTTTTTTACCACCTTTTTAACCACCTTTATCGATTTATAATACCGATCCCAGATCCACCTAAAAGAGGTCCCGGAAAAGGCCTTCCTACCGCCTTTTAAGAAAAGGTATATTAGGCTTTTATAACCTTTTCCTATAAAAATAACGTATTTACGGAAGTACTACGGGTAGCTATACGGGAAATAGTTAACTTTATAGGTATAGATAACTAAATAGATAATTAATTTAAAGACAATTAAAAAAAATAGCGTTTTTATACTTATTTCGTAAAAAGAGGCTAAAACCGAGGTAAAAATTAAGCAGCTATAATTAAAGTTATATATAATTAAAAATATAAATAAAAGGATATTATAAAAAGCGTTATAATATATAAATATATTAAAAATATATATAAATCATATATAAAAATATATATCGGCAATAAATATAATATATTTTACATTAAAAGTGGGGTAATTTAAAAAGTATTTCGTATATTATTTAAATAAGAACATTATTTAAATAACAATTATTTAAAAATTAAAATATTAAATATAAATACCTAATAACTATTAAATCTTTATACTTAATAACGCTTTAAAAAGGAATCGAACCCTTATTTAAAACCTATTAGTCCTAATTATACCACTAAATTATAAAGGCTTTATATATAATTACTTTTATAATATAATGATTTATTAATTAATTAAATATATATATTTAAAGTTATATATATAATTATATACGTAAAATTACTCCTTTTCTTAATCCATCGGAATTATATTAGCTCCGCGCTAATAGTTAGGACCTTAAACGCAGCGATTATAAATAGGTACTATTACAGTATAAATTATCTTATAACAACCGCTACATCTCACCTAAATAGTTAAATTAAAAGAGGCGTAGCGTATTATTATAAGATAATTTATTATAATATAGTTATATATTATCTTTATTAATCTAATTATTATTTAATCCTTTCTCCTTTTAATTTTATACTACCTTTTAAGATTTATAAATCGTATATTATTAGCCAGGTTATTAAAAAAAATAACCTTAATTATTTTAAAAGGAAACTAAAATAGTATTTACGAAATTATAGCAACTATAGGTCGTTACCTATAGTCGCCGTAACGCTTATAATATATAATAAACCATTTAGTTTTAAAAATAACCTATAAATATATAGCTTAAATAATATATAATAAATCGAACGTTATTTAGCCTTAATATAATAGATAATCCTTTCCGATATTTATACGATTTATAATATTACCGACTTATATATATAGCTAAATATTAAGTTTACTATTTAAATATAATAAAAAACGGCCCCCTTATATATAATCCGACCCGCTTATTAAATATTATGGCTTATTAGGGTTTTTTTAATATTAATTATTCCAAACCGTTAAAATTAAAGCAGGTTTCTATTAGGTTTATACGCTACCTTTTACCTATTATAATTAAGAAAAGGCGCAAAACTATTAAAATAAATGGTTAAAATAAAAAAAGAACTTTAATAACAAACCAAATATATTTACAGTAATCCGGAATATTATAATATCCGGTATTATTAAAGTAATTTAATTAATCTATATATCCCTTTATTTTATATTTAATAACAGTCCAGAAGGATATTATTTAATGCGGTTTAAAATAAAAGCGTATTTAAGGAAATTACGCGTACCCCTTAATACTAAGACTACGTTTATTTAATTTAAAGCTACTTAAATAAATAAAGGGATATTTATTACAAAACGTTATAAAATAGGGTTTTATATAATAAAATAAACAGCAACTAAAAATATTCTATTAAAATAAAAGCGGCTACTATAATAAATAACGATTTCCTATCGCTTTTTTCTTTATATATTATCCTATATAACGTATTTTTTACACTAAGCAAGCTATTTTTATGCCAGCTTAGCTTATAAAGATAGAAGAAAAACTAAAAGCAACTAATTTAATATTATATCTAATATATACCTTAAATAGCACCTCCTATAGCTTTTCCTATAGCACTTTTTATTACCTTTTACCATTAATATATATCACTTAAAATAGCTTAAACTATAGTAAATCGGCTCCCTAAATTACCTATTTATTAATAGTTTAAAACGCTAATAATCTATAGGTAATTTATTAGCTCCTATAATTACGCCTAGGTACCGGCAAAGTATAGTTTACTATATATACCGCTCCTTATATTTATACTCTATATATAGATTATATTATATTTTTTAAACTATTAATAGCAGTAAGTTATTTAATTTAATATATAATCTGTATTTTTATACCATTTAATACTATTATATTTCAATATATATAGCTAAAGTTTTAGGCGATTAACTTTACCGGTATAATTTCGTATTTTATATAAATAACGGAATATAATTATCGGCTACCCTAATTTTTATAAAAAGATGCCGTTTATTTTTATATATATATACTTTTAAAAATTCCTAACGGCAATATTTATTAATATTATTAATAACTATCGAATACTTTACCGATAGTATCCGTTTTTAAACCATTATTAAAAATAAGTACTTTTTAAAACCCGTAGCCTATATAGGTAGACCTAGAAAGTATACATAGAATAGTAAAGCGGCTATAATAAAAAAAATAATAAAAGAGAGAAGAACGAAAAAAAGAAAAACGAAAGAAAAAAAAACGAAAGGAAAAAAAACGAATATCTGCTTTCGGACCTTCCTTTATTATACCGGGAGCTATATATACCTTAAGCTTTATATTTAAAAAACCCGAACCTTAAATAGGGAAATAAACTAAATAGTATTACGGCTTTTTTTAATAATATACCCTTTTTTAATTGCCCGCCTTTTTTTAATAGCCTGCCTTTTTTTAATGGTATATTAATATTATCGCTTTTATTATAATATTCGGCGTACCGAATTTTTATTTTAATAACGCCCGTTTATATTTAAATATTTATTTTATATAAACCGTTTTCGAATTAGGCTATATTTTTAAAAAAAAAACAATTTAACGGTAGCGATTTTTTACTTTAAAAAGTACTATAAACCGTTAGCGGAAATATATTTATTATTATATATAAATAATTAGTTATATATAATTACGAAATATTTATAAAATATCGTAAAAGGTAAAATAATACCGGATTAGCTATTTTAAATATTTTCGAATATTAAATTAAAAATAATTAAAGACTATATATTTTTAATATAAAATGCCTAGGCATTTTTTTTATAAGGGTATATTTTAAATAAATATATTTAATTTAAATCGGGTTCCGGAAAGGAATTAAATATATCCGAATAGGGTAATTAAAATATACCGATTTAATTACCGTTTTTAGTTATAATAAATATAGATTTAATAAAAAATACCGTCCGTATATTTAATAAGACCTTAATATATACCGTTATTAAACGTAAACGAAAACTAAAACGCGTAAACTTTTTTTTAAAATAATTTAATATTATTATAGCTTACCTTTTTTAACTTTATTACGAAATATTATATTTTATTAAATTAATATTTATAAAAAGGTTTAAAATAAATTTAAATATTAAATTCGAAGATTTTATATAAAGCGTTTTTATAATAAAATATATAATATATATTTTCGATTATTAGTTTATATTTTAGTAATTTATTATAGCCGAAATTGCCTTAATTAAATTTAAGGTAATATATAATATTATAAAATATATAAATATATTAATAAAAAAAATCGCCGGGCTAAATAAAAATTTAATTTATTAGCGAAAAAAAATAGGCCCGTATTCCGAAATAATTATATTAATATATTATAAATTCTATAATATTATAACTTATAAATAACTATTTTATAAATCGGCAAATATTTTAATTCGTTTTATAAATTAATTATCGATAGTCTAGTAAGAAAAATATAACGCGTTTTTTATATTAAATTAGCTATATTTAAAAAATTTTAAGACTATTTTTTTATAATATATTTATATTAAATTTTAGTTTATATAATTTTATTTTATATATTTATTAACCTATTTACGGCTATAAAATTAATTAATTTAATAGATAAGTTGTATTTAAATATTTATCGGATATATTATTTAAGTTTATATATAAAAATAAACCCTACCGGTATTAAAAAATATTAGCTTAAATATTATTAATTAAATTATTTAGTATTTTAGCTAAAATAATAAACGTCGGAAAAAAAAATAAAACTAAAAAATATTATAATGGGTATATCGAAATTAATATATCGATTTTATTTTTATTTTAAATTATTCCGGTAAAACCGATTTTATTTATATATAAAACGATCTGTTTATTAATATAGTTTTGTTATTTTTTATAAATAAACCTAAATTTTATTTATATTTTTAAAATTTTACTATATTATTTAAATATATAGTTATATATTTTATTATAAAATGCCTATATTTATATATAATAACCCGCTATAATAAAATACCGAAACAGTATTGCTATTAACGGATATTTATTTAAAAGAAATTTTCGCTTTAAAAAATTTAAACGGTATTAAATTATAAAATTAAACGTACGGGTTCGATATATTAAGGAAAAAAATAGAAAATCTTAAATTCGATCGTTATTTATATAAATTAAATATTTAATTTTTTTATAAAAAAAAAATTAAAAAAAAATTAAAAGGGATTATAAAATAGAAAGTTATTGCGTTATTTATAAATACCTATTATATACGTTTAAAAAATAACGAACCGGAAAAATCTTATTATAAGTAGTTATAAATAGATAAAATCCTAATTATATTCCGGAATATATTTTTAATTTTAAACCTATTAATATTTAATAAAATAAACTAAAAAAAAATAATAAAACTATTTTTATAAAATATACCTATTTTAAATATTAATAGTTCGGATAATAAATAATTAAGCAGTTTAAATATAAAAATATAGCTATTTAAATTATATAGGAAACATTATCGATAAGTAAAATTATATTTAATATTTATACGTTTTCCTTTTTTTATTTAAAGCTAAATAATAATATTAGTTAATAATAAAAAAGTAATAAAGCTTTTATTCCGGAGCTATTACTATTAAATAATAGGTTTATAAAAAACGAATTATATAAATATAAAAAAACCTATTAATATATTAAAGAAAAAATCGATAGTAACTATATAGTACTTTTAAATAGTAAATATACTTATAAGCCTATTAATAATAGAAATAGTTATAATCCGATATAGTTATAAATTTCCTTTAATTTTATAAAAAAAAAGTCCTTTAATTATATAAAAAAGGAATCCTTTAATCCTGCGAAAAAAAAATCCGGTAACCTCGATTTCCGATAATTTTTTAATTACTTAATTAATAAAAAAACGGTATAGTTTAATACTATAAACGGATTAATATCGGTTAAAAAGCTATAAAAATACTGCCTTTTTTTCGATTAATTTAAATGTTTTAAGGTTATATTATTTTTTACCGTTAACGAATATATCGTTCTTTTTTATAAAATAAAACGTAACTATTAAATTAATTATTTATAATATAACCGAAAGCTTTTAAACGAAATATATAAAGATATTTTACGTTAAGTAAAAAGCTATAAAGTTTAATGTTAATTTTTCCGGAAAATAGCCGCTATTTTTAGTAAATCTATTACGGAAATTTCGGGAAAATACGTTTAATATATTATCGGTTTAGCTTAGCTAAAAATTTAATAAAAATAAGGAGGTTATTATTTTTATTAAAATAAGGAAATCGCTATTTTTATTAAAATAGGGAGGTTATTATTTTTAGCGATTAATTTACGGCATATGCCTTATTAAATTATAAATATATATACTTCCTAAATTAAGATCGGATATATATTCTAAAAAAAAATATAAATCAAATTACGTATTTATAGCAACTACTAATTACTTATTATCTTCCATTATGCCTAATTCTCCTATATCGCCGTTAATCATCACTAAGATAGGCACCTTTAGCTTTATTAGCTACTACCTATTAACGTACCAATTTATAGAGTATATATATAGTAGAATATATAAACTAAATACGTAGGCTTCTGGCTACGTATAAAATAAATGGCTTTAAGGCTATATATTCCTTTAAGCGAAGCTATTTATAATGCGTATAAATTAGTCGTAAGTATATATACATAAGGAAAAGAAAGGAGGAAAAGGTGCCCCTATAGGTAACCTAGGTATATAGAGCTAGGTTACCTAACAGTACAAACGTACTACCTTAGTTGTTAGTCCTTTTACCACTTTTTAACGAAGCGGACGCAGCTATAAACTTTCGTTTCCGGTTTTTAGATATTACTATTATATTTAACTAATACTAGCTAAACCTAAACGACTTTTTAAAGGCGTTAAAACGATCCTTTATTGCTGCCTTTTTTTTAATAGCTAATTTAAATTTCGATAGCCTATCCGATATATTTTATAAAAAAATATTATATTCGATTTTATTTTTAATATATCTATTTTAAGCCCGTATATAATACGACCTAATAGTATTTAAAGTAAAAAAAATCGGGTATTATTAATTAAAAAAAGATTAAAAAATCGAGTTAGTTTTATTTATAATTTTTTATTAATATATTAAGGCCTTTTTTAAAAATAAA
>JAJJKD010000227.1:0-47293 GCA_022376535.1 Xylariaceae sp. FL0662B | reverse complement strand
AAATAGTTAATAATAAAAAAGGTTAAAATATACGTCCTATAAAATAGGAATAGGAACCTTTATACAGTAATAAGTTTAGTTAAATAAATTCTATTAACTATTATATTATTTAATAAAAAAAGTATAATAATAGGTCTAATTAAATAAACTTTATTAATTACTATATTACGGTTAAAAAGGTTATTAAACCTTTAATAAGTATTATTATTTATTATATAGTTTTAGGATTTTAGCTAAAATAAAGGAGTTTTAAGGGTTAATATAATTCGGAAAGTCCTATAAAATCCTTAAAATATACTATAGTTTATAATATTTTAAGGAATAAAATATAATATAAATAATTATAATATAGTAATAGCGAAACTATAGAATATTAAATAGTATTAATATAGTAAAATAAAATAATTAAAGATATCCTTTATTTTTAAAAAGTACGAAGGATTAAAGGACTTATATACGGCCTTTAAGCTTTAGTCCTAATGATTAAGCAGAACTATATAATATATGTATATATATAAGTTAAGGCTTAAGGATTTTACTGTATTATTAATAAAATAATTAACTTAAAAAAAAGAGGAAAAAAGAAGGAAATCCTTAAACATTTAGGTGGGATTTATAAAGTTTATAAGTGTATATAAGTAGTTTATATATACATATAATTATACCTAATATAATAATACTAATAATACCTTAAGCTTAAACCATTACCGTAATAATATTTATAACTTTTTACCGCTTACCTAATTAGGTATTCTGCTATATATTTATTTACCTTTTTAATTACCTTTTTATTTATATTTTTTTAATTTTTTAACTATTTTTTTATTTATAAGTTCCCGTACCTTTTTAAGTTTAATATAATGAGATTTTTTATAATAGGAGTTAATATTATAACTATTTAATTATTTTCCGAGCTAATTACCGATTTAATTACCGCTAAAATAAGCCTATAAAGCATTATAAAGTTTATAATATAGTTTATAATATAATAAAAGCTATAGTTATAATAAACTTTATAATAATAATTATAAAACGGAATTAATTTAAAATGCCGTTAATCGGCTATTAAAAAGGTAATAGGGATTAATAGCCGTTAATTAATATTATTTTCTTAATATTAATAAGGTATTAAATAAATAAAAAGATAATACATTTATAATAATACTATAAAAAGTAATTATATAAAAAGTAATTAACTTTATAAAATATATAAATAATTAAGTAAATGTTACGGCAGTGGTTTAAGCTTAAAGTATTATTAGTATTATTATACTAGGTGTGATTATGTGTATGTATAGACCACCTATACACACCTATAAACTCTATAAATCCCACCTAAGTGTTTAAGGATTTCCTCCTCTTTTCTCTTTTTTCTTTAAGTTAATTATTTTACTAATAATACAGTAAAATCCTTAAGCTTTAATTTATATGCATGCGTATTCACTATAATAGTAAATAATTAATTTAAAGACGATTAAAAAAAACAGCGTTTTTATATTTATTTTATAAAAAAAGCTAAAAATAAAATAAAAATTAAAAAGCTATAATTAAAGTTATATATAATCGGAATTATAAGTAATAAAATATTAAAAAAAGCGTTATAATATATAAATACATTAAAAATACATATAAATTATATATAAGCAATATATATAGGTAATATTACTAATATATTTCAACCTAAATGTGGGGTGCTATTCAAAGTGGGGTACTATTCAAATAGTAATTGTCTAGATATAAGGTTATTTTCTATCTATTATTTACCTACAGCCCTATAACATGTAGGTACCCCGCTACCCACGTACGACTTATGCGACTTATGGCTTCTCAGAGGCGACCCAATGATGCTGACCATCATTCTGATTGGTTTTGGACGTGGGCGTCGTATTTCCGCAAGGATCCCCTCTCCGATTCTCCGGGCGGCCGGGATAAGTTTGTGTCGGATGTGGGCGTAACTTCTCACTCATGGAGTTCACTAAGCTGTTGTTGTTGTTGTTGAGTTGTGGAGGAAACTAGCAACTAATTGCCAAACGATAATGCAACAAAACGATCCTAGTCGCAGTAGTAGCTCCCGGCCATCACGGAAGTATGGATTTGCCTGTTCGAATTGTAGGAGACGCAAAGCAAGATGTAATGGTGCGATGCCAGCTTGCGAAAAGTGTGTCTCCAACAATGAAACTTGTTCGTACGATAAGTAAGTGGCACACTGCTGAATTAATATAACGATGAATTCTCACACTCTCCCAGGGCCCCTTCAATTGCTTATGCCGTGTCCCTACAAAATCAGTTGCAGGCATATAAGAATAGGATTGAGGAACTTCGCCAAGCCAAAGATGAGGAGCGCGATTCTCTCCTCAATGAGCCCATCAGTACCATAGGCCCAAACCAAGGACGATCCCGGGCATTTCGATGTCCTCCTGATCCCTACAACCTCCAACAGATGGAGACCGCTGCCACAGAAGGCACAGACGACGCCGCTGAGATGGCTTCTGTGGGGGCAGATGGTCGAGTCTGCTTCTACGGAAAGACCAGTCTGTATCACGTAGATCCTAGAGGCTTTGAGGAGGACAGTCCTATAAGCCATGAAACTAATGTTGGAGGCGGTAACCGCAACATGGCAAATACCCC
The DNA here is from genome assembly GCA_022376535.1 of Xylariaceae sp. FL0662B. Taxonomy (NCBI): domain Eukaryota; kingdom Fungi; phylum Ascomycota; class Sordariomycetes; order Xylariales; family Xylariaceae; species Xylariaceae sp. FL0662B. Next base: position 44,665 of record JAJJKD010000227.1, on the reverse strand, counting down.
GTCAATGCCAAAGTTCCGTGATACGGTATCGCTTCTAGCAGAGATCCCCTCTACTATCTTAAACGACCTCCTTGATACGTACTGGTGTTACCCACATCACCTTCACTGTGTGTTGTGCAAGGCTCTGTTTCTACGTTAGCATGTCTGTGTGGTTACCTGTTTCCGAAATCTGACCGATCTCTAGGAGACCTCTACAGTTCGGGGCCTTGCGTCACCCCTTTTTTGCTGTGCGCCGTGCTTACGCAGGCTGCTCGATACTCTATACGCTCAGATGCTGTAGAAGTTGGACAGCATTTTGCAACTAAAGCTCTGCAACTGCTGCTAAGCGATCTCGAAAAGGGCAGTTCTATCCCTACCGTCCAGGGTCTACTCATATTCTCCGCCCGAGAATGCGCCTGTGGTCGTGTTTCCCAAGGCTGGCTCTACTCCGGAATGGCATTTCGAATGATGCGAGATCTTGGCATCGACGTTTCGCCTAAGAAACTTGGACACTTGGCGAAGCAGTTCTCTGAAGAAGACCTCGCGTTACGGCAACAAGTCTTTTGGTCCTGCTACACTTGGGGTAAGTTATTTTCCAGTAGAAGTATGAAATAAATACCTAATACTAACCATGTTATACTATTAGATAAAACCATGAGTGTATGCCTAGGGCGGGCAGCCGCAGTTCACTGCACTGTCGAACTACCTACACGGGACACATTGCCTTATGGGCGTGAGGCAGACGATGAATTATGGATGCCGACGACAGCGCGTACCTCACTTGCGGAGGGCCTTGTGGAACAGAAGGCCCTGAGCACTACGCGCTTCACGGCTTATTGTGAGCTGTGTGTCATCACTGAGAGCATCCTAGACTCGCTGTACTCACGACCACATAATGGACAGCAAAACAAGCTCTTGGCATACCTCGACTCGACTTTACAGAGACTGAATTCTTGGGCGGACCGATTGCCGCCGGAGTTATTCATCAAAGAAACTACCACACCCGCCATAGTGTCTCCCCCGTTACACATCTTGCTTCTGAACCTAATGTACCATGCAGTTACAATCCTTCTATGCCGACCCTATCGGACAGTACAACAGAATGCGAAGGATAAATGCACTCAAGCATCTCAGATGATCGACACGCTCTTCTTATTACATGTCAAGCGCTTTGGATTCCGTTACGTCACGTATCTACAGACATACACATTGTTTGTCGCCTGCACAATAAACGTGCTTGACTTTACCGAAAACGAGAACTCGTCCGGCGAGTCGGTATTAGCTCGAGAAGCCAGTGCCAGGCTTCACTTTGGGCTCGAAATCCTCAGACAAGCCAACAGCACTCCCGCTGCCGCCCGCTGCGCCGCTACCATTTCCCAGCTGATCATCCAGAGACAGAAGGCATCTAAACAGCATGGGAGAAGGGATGCCGGACACGAAGCACCTCGAACAAGCACCAGTTCTCCCGCTACAGGCTCCGAGGCCGCCCCTAATGCCCAGGAATCCACGATGGCCCCTTTGATGACAAACCCGTCCTTCTCAATGCCGCCCCAACCGCCTCCCACACATCCCAGGAGAAGCCATATGGAGCAGCTCAGAACCACGACCGAGGCTCCGTATATCCAGGGTCCGAATATGGCTCAGAATTTCGAGCCTGCGGTCCCCATCGAAACACCGCTTAGGTGGCTGCCGGAGAATGTCCAGGACGACGGGAGCTGGATGTTAATGGCAAATGTAGATTTCAGCGGTGATTTCGAATACCCGTCAATGTCTGGGTTCTCATAGTCAAGGCAACATCTCTACGTAGCAGTAGTCTCACAAGTTCATTTCAATCACCTTAAGGTCATGGAGCGCTATTCCACTCATGGGTTGGTAAATCGAGGACCATGTGGGCGGTCATTAGGCGTATACTAGGACACTAACTAGGTGCTTCCCATTAGACTAGAACACATAGATCGACTAAGCCTCTTATAAATGAGTTTCTGAGACGTATTGTTGTTATTATATGTTTTGGCTAGTCTAATGATGGCTCCTAGTGAAGCTACTATGACCAACACGTTGTTCTGCAAAGACAACCATCATACATGCTAAATGGAACCAGCAGGCTATTAAAGGGAAGGGTGGAATAGAAGCTGCTACTGATGCTAATCAGGGGCCTGGGACGTCAACGCCTGACACGCTATCCTACTCCTTGGCCAAATCGTAATCTGCCTCTACCACTTCACTAGCAATCACCGATGAGGAAATCCCGACACACGGCCGCTCCTTAAATTTAGTACCGATAAAATCCTAGTACAACGCCGTCATCGTCCCAGACGACTGAGCCACGGGTGCCTTCGGGCGGGTGTATGTTCTCATCGTCTTCCTCCTGGCTCGTATAGAGACAACTATACACAACGTAGCGTAACCTGTCCCCAGTCTCGGTGGGATGTGTCGACTGGATCCTGGCCGACTTCATCACCACACTATCCTCTATATTTCCCGTGAAGGGATGCTGCGGCATGTTTCCCGTGTAGGGATGTTGAGGTGGCAGAGCGACCGACCAACCAGTTGAGGCTGTCCTTCGTGATGAGCAGACGCATAAACTTTGGAACGGCGCCGCCGTCTCCTAGCTCCACTAGGCTGGTGTTGATAAAGCAGATCTCCGCGGCCGCCGCCGTACCGAAGATCTTGTTTGCGCGAGCGACCGCTCGAAAGGGGAGTAGAACGTGGCTTGCGAGCCAAGGAGCTTTGGCGTCCTCGTTCGTGCTCTCTAGGAGAGGGACGAGTATGTGTGTGGGTGTTCATGCACCACATCGGCGAATAATAGTTGCCTTGACGAGAAGAACGGCTGGATAACGATCTGAATGCTCTCAGAGGTGTTGGGAGGTCTCTTGCTAAGTATTGCAGGAAGAATTAAAGACAGCGGGATGAAGGACGGGTCAGGATGATTGATTAACTAGAATGCCTCCTATCTTGAAGACACCGTGTCTCTACACTACATCTTGAAGATGTGTGCCTAGCAGGAGGAACATTGGACCGGCAGAGGGACTGATTTTGCATGGAACAGCTGCTGCTAATGACGAGGCCAGAGAGGGGGACACGGCCATCTTGATGGAGACAGAAGACATCTTTGCTGTAATAAACGGAAATGTGATAAACGAAAATGTAGATAATTAACAAGTAATAAATAAAAAGATAAAAATGTAATAAGTAAAAATGCTTACGTTTCCTAATCAAGGTGTAGTAACTTTGATAGTTACGATGGGGGTATCTGAGGGCAGTCGGAAATTGTAGTTCTCGCAGCTTTAGCTCCTCTTTTATATACCGTACAAGGCAACGACGTGTGTTCGCAAAGTATTTCACGGCCTATAATTCATATATACTTTGACATCTCAAACTAAGCTGAGCATTTCCCAAGGCTTAACATTGATCCATCCAATGTTCCCTCTAAGGTCATCTCCGATGGCGATTTAAGATTTCTTGGTCATATATAGAGGCACCTCCTAACCCCTAATTAACCCTACTACTAACTCTTACATTCATATTCCTCAATTCCTTACACCTTTCACCAGCTTCATCATCTCACTAACTTTACATTAACATCGCTGACTCATACAACCAACGCTAGAATTACACTACATCGGCAGACATGATCATGTGTAACAGAAGACAACAGACTCGATGGGGTGTGGAAAGCACGGCCTCCACACTCACCGGTCTTGCGCTGTCCATTGCGGGCCCCATGGCCAACGAGAAGATCGAGGCATACATCCTGCACGTGCGCATCGAGGAGATCATCAGAAGCTCGGGGTTGATGACGTCCTCCTTACTGACCGGCACCGCAGATCCACGTCTCCCAAACCATTATATGACCCCGCTGGCCGGCGCGTCAACACCACGATACTACCGACACCGGGAGAAGCTGGAGCATGAGCGCCACACCCTGGTACAACAGGCTGCGCGTGTTGTTTCTGGGTACCGGGCGCCACAGTGGTATCACTATAACCATACGGCGATCGGGGAGAAGATCAATATCCCTGAGAAGGAGTTCCCTGGGATTAACTTTCTAAGCTAACTGCTAGGGACACGCGGCCGCAGCCTTGCTGACCTGAACGCGTGATACGAGGCTAACATCACGATTCGCGGGAGAGGGTCCACCAAGGAGGGCCGCCGGGGCCGCGGCCATCATTACTATCATTACCCTCAGCAGAAGAGGAAAGCGAGCCCCTCCACTGCCTAACCACAGCCGGCTGCCAGGAGAGTATCAAGGAGGCGAGGAAGCTCGTCAAGGCCGTCATCAAGACCGCGATCACCGCTCCAGAACATGTTAACCAGCGGAAGAGAGAGCAGCTCCGCGACCTGGCTAGGGCAAACGGGACCTTCCGCGATGACGAGGGCCGCCATGGGTGGCGAGACCTGATCATGACGACTAATACTAATAGCAGAGCTGAGGTGACGTGCCGAGTTTGCGACGATGGAGGCCATATCGCGAAAGATTGTCCTAGTCGGAGGGTCAAAACGGCGGCCGCTCCGTGGCGGAATGAGAACCCGTCCCTCCTTGGCGCCGAAAAATGCTAACAGAGACCAGCAGTTTGAAGATATGGTGGACATTGAATACACGAAGTTTCTGGAGGAAATATATGGCCGAGGATATTATTAGGAGGGGATTAACGAGATGAGTGTTGGTTGACTACAGGCTCTACTAACCGCAGCGTAAACGAAGGAGTTGTTGTTAACTGCAACTTCCACTCACTAATATGGACTAACTAATGCTTCCGTTTTTAGCTGTTTGTTTCCTTCATCCTCTTCTCTCGGCTCCTCGCTCCTTTTCAAGATGTGAAGTAATCTGTTGGCTACTAATCTACAAACATCAAGCTGGATTCACCACTCATCAACCGATTATCGCGGCGACGAGTTAACTATTCGGTATGCCATAGTAGTTTCAGGGAGTTGTGCTCTATCATCGTAATTGATACCATCTTAGTGGCCATTTGAGCAGCCTATTTTCTCAACTGAGATAACCTAGGACAAACAGACTTGTCGATTATTTGTTCCCCTTGCCTCACATCAAGTCTCAAACTCACCATAAGAGCTTCAACCATCTGAAGTCCTTGGTCCTCAAAAGAGGGAAGTTTATTTGCCCAGAATAACCCTCCTAGCTGTATCTACGGCCTATTCGCACGCCCTTTGCGTCGCCCTTTAGATAGTCGCGCATGCTATGTATACTATAATTATCGACATAGATACGGTTCCTAGTATTAAGCAGATATGCTGTTTATTTTCCTCTACATAACTACTTAGAACGACCAAATGAAACGGGAAGATTCTTGTGGCGAGATAAGATGAGGACGTCGAATAATACCGTGTTTGGTGTGTCGGAACTAGCCATTCTTCGACACGTGCTTAATACATAGTAGACTAGAAGTAATGCAAGTTCTACGTCGGTGTTGCGCACCATGTCGATATTGCCATTGGAGCAACACCGAGACGTATCAGCCAGCTCTATATGATACAGATGAAGCACCCGGCCAAACGGGATGGTATAACGATGTCTGTCTAGAATAAATTCATGTCTGACTGCCGCCTACTCACTGCCTAGGGCATATACTCGGGCGCCATACGATAGCACACATCCGAAGGCCGAGAAAAGGGGGGGCTACATATGTAATAAGACTTTGGCGTGCAGCAGTAGACAGGCAGGAATGCGGCGCGGGAACTTAGGCAGCCAACCCCATCCATCTTACGGGCCTCGGACTCTCTACTGAAGCTCAGATCATGCGGCGAGCTGCAGCTCAGCTCCTGTCTGAAATTCTGGATGAGAGCATCACTCCCAGACACTCGATCAAGGCGCGATAACGCGTGGGCAGGCAACGGAGCTGTCCCATTGGGTGAATATCGGTAGGTAGACAAGCGCCTTGCAGGTGTTATTCCGTCCCAGATTCACCGCAGCGGCTGCAAAGAAGCAAGGGGCAACAAAAAGAAAAAACTGACAGCTCTGCCTGCAGATAGGTCGAATTTGACCGCTCATTCATTGTCTTAGGGGCTCACTAGGTAATAAATACGGTGCAGCAGCATTTATTGCCTGCCTACACGCCTGCTGCTGTGCTCTTCTGCAAGGGCAATGCCTGAGTTGCCAGTATTAAAGCTGGGAGAGAGAGGGCTGATGATTGGGTACGAACCCGTCGCCGAAATTGAGGAGAGACGGATACCTGCGTTTCGCGGGGAACCCCGAATCGAATTTGCCATCTTCTTGCTCGAACGCGAACACGAACGGATGGATAGGTCATCAGCCTGCTCCCCTCCCAAAATCCCAGGCCTTCGGAACTGGAACGAAGGGAGTTGAGATGCTGGGAGCGCATGTACGCAGTATAACTGTTCGATGTCGTAGGTGCCCGACAGCCGCATGCAATATTGCAAGGCTGGGTTTCTTGGAAATTTTTTTTTTCTTTTTTCTTTCCCACTGATGTGGCAAATTCGGCGGTGGTGACCAATATTTATCTATCGACCTGAGGGCAAAATACCACCCCCCACAGCCCCATTGCTACCTACGATTGCTAAGGTTAGAAACAACGATGCAGGGCGTCGATCTCACAAAACAGGATAGATCTTTTATAATTATAGTAGACAAGGCAAAGTTGGCAAGGCTCGTTGAAGTTGGTAAAAAGGTTAGTAAGAGCTATTCTGGGGAGTTCCCAAAGCAGGTTTTGCGAACCTTGCAAATGCGCTCTCCTGTCAATCCCACGATAGTTTGCCTTGGCACACGGCGGCGGTCCTCAAATTCGACAGGACCTGCGCGCGGCGGAATTTATATGCGTATGTACATACGGCTGTCAAGGGCCGCGAGGCAAGGGATTGGTTGTCAGGCGACCACGAGATATCTCGTTTACACTAGGTTATATGTATGTACTTAAATATATATGGGTTGCCGGCCGCCTTTCGCGAAAACGGATTTTAACGCTGTGGGCATTTTTGGCGTGAATCGATAACAGCCAGCCCGACGAGCTAGGTAGGTAGGTACGGACGGCTTCTGGAAATTCCGAAGAAGGACGGCAGGGGGCGGGTTCGAGAAACTCTTGAATATTAACCCCGGCAACCCCGGGAAGTGGGAGAGGCGTGTGAGATCTACTTCGGCGGTTTTGCGAGAACGGGGAGACTTGAGATTACAGAGCGTCCGCTTGAAGCATTCATGGCATGTTGTTATTCTGAGGTTGGTCAAACCGTATAATAGCAAATCGCATTAAATCCCATGATCGGAATAAGGGCAAAGTAGGCAATGGCATGATGCTGGCTTGGGGAAAAGTGAAACTGCATCTCGTCGTGGCCATCGAGAAGCGTTATTTACTTAATAGAGCAGACGAATAGCGGTTTGAACTGACGACGATTCTGGACCTAGGGCCGAGGCGCGGATCTAGCCTGCGAACAAGGTTCACTCACGATAGCTATATGTTTGTGCGTGCGCTGTATGTATGTACTAACTACTTACGTACGCACACACACGAAATCGAAATTTGATGCCCTTGAAGCTTGGTTCCTGGAGACATGATTGGTGCGGAGGATATCTCCCGCCCATTACATTGGCGAATAGTTGACGATGCCAGGATGCACACGTCTGGGGAAGATAAAACTATCGAATATTGACAGCGATTAATATCTGTGTCCTGCAATACTACAACAGTCTGATCCATATCAAATTGGTCAATTCGATGAGTCAATCTGCATAGACAAGACGTGAATGAGGCATTGATAATCCCGCACAACAACGGCATACTCGCCACAGAAGTGTCTGGATGTTCAAAGCTGCTACAATACCTGAGCCAGCTGCCGGCGAAAGGCATTTCCTTTGATACTGAAGGATGTTCATAATCTGTGGTTCTTGGGCTAGGGACCTAGTCAGCCAGTTTACTTGTATTGTTGGGTGGATGAAGGAGTCAGAGTCCGCAGCCGAGGTGAGATCACTGATCAGCAAGATCTCTCCGCTGGGCAATCCACCTTTGCTTTGTGGGAATTTGTTACGCACTAGTAGTGTAAATGGCCAAGTGGAGTGCTTCAAGCTCCCGACTTTAGATCCCGATCGAGCGGTATAGGGGAGCCGGTGAGATAGGGGAAGTCAGACGACGACGGGCCTGCGGGCAGACAGGTTGGGACGACAACTGATAGCTACTTAATTTCGGAAATAGAGGGAAAAACTCTTCATCAGACAAAGACGTTTTTCGACAGGTTCATTCGTCTCCCATGGCCCATGGGATCCGATCCATCGAACCATTGTAATCTCCATAAATTGTTCTTACCCCCTAGATGCTGGTTATTCAGCAACAAACATACGGTACCAGCAGCCGGGAACATCTATTGTGCTGTTATATATTCTGCGAGACAAAGCTCTGTGGCTAACCAAGGTCCCGTGGACACGCTTCGCTTCATGTTGGATTGCAAGAGTTTTTATATCCTCTCGTGTCGATCAAATTGCCCTAGGTGTCAAGTCTACAACAAGACTTGTTGGGACCCTTGTAAATTGATAGGGCTGTGCAGCTCTTGTACCGTGTACTATATGCACGACACACAAGACGATGTATCAATGACAATACCAATTATAACTAATGTCTGTGCCCCTTCGTCTACCTCACCTGCAAGGCACGAGGAACGAGGAGTTACATGTTCAAGACCGAGTAAATGCAACTTTACGGAGTTTACCAATGGTATAATACGTTAAGAACAATCTTGATTTGCGCGGATAGATAAGTAAGTCTCTTATTATTAAATTAGCCCAGTTTGTGTATACAAATGCTCTGAACATCTCATCAACTTGCTCTTTGATATACATATCTATCTGGCCAGGAAAACCTACCTAGTAATAGGGCACCTCCTGGTAAAGCGGCTGAGCGGGATGGTTTCAGCCGTGGGAAAGCAGGGATACCTGGTACAAGATGGAAATTGCTTGGCGGAATTGACGGCTCACTCATCTGCTTGGTGGCCGAAATACGTGTGTCGGCCGAACGCGACGAAAAGGAGTCGAGCCAGACTAATGACAGCGGCCGGCTAACAACGAAAGCTTATCATATAGACTTACGCAGGTATATATCTGATAAAGTGTTATAAAGTACGTGTAACATTTCAGCCAATTTTAGACACATCAATGACACTATCAGAGAGTAACCTATACAGATATCGAATCGTGGTGTTTAACCCACCGATCTACCTTCGTATAGTATTATTAGATAATATTCTATTGCGTATGTACACGCTAACACGTCGAAGCCACAGTTACTATGTACCCCTGGCGGCTGAACCAAGCTAAAGCTCAGGTAAGGGGATGCTGATCATTGTATGTATCGTACAACATGTATCGTCTCTACGTCTGTAGACTTGTGGTTATTAATGTCTACATACGGATTAAGGAGGATAGGGATGCTAATCAACATAAGGATAAGTGAATACTACGTAATTATCAGGTGAAGGCAGTTGACAGATATAATAGTAGGGCGATGACGTATTCAATCTGTCATAGCGTTCTCCTAATGTGAGGATCGTCCGTCTATCGTACACGTTCTACTCGTATGGATGTCAATATTCTCCAGCTACATGCATATGTACGCTTGTCACTGATGGCATCCAGTCCCTACCTAGGTAGAGCCCCTACAAGTTGAACAAACTAATAAAGTGCTTCATGTACATATTAAAGACTTGAAGTTGGGAGGCAGACAGTAAATTTGCAAGTATGATACAGTACACACAGATTACCTGTACATACTACGGAGTACCACCTAGGTTCCGGCAAGGGTGGATCAATGAGACTTGGGTCCACCACAGCTTCGGGTCCATCCTGCTTAAGCCCCTTGGCGCCGAGCGTAATCTACACTACCTAGGTATTACATACATACAGAATACACTCACGCGAGTCTGTACTAACAAAACAACTTGTTATTCGACGATATCAATCCATTCGAGGCGGTTTGTCAAATTATATATTTCCATTGAGCGGCTTTCTTAATATTTATTATCTTTTTATTTGTGGTAATAGAGCCAGCCCTCCGCCCCAGCCATTATTGATCAAGTTCAAGAATCCCAGGTAAAGCTAAAAAAGGTCCTAAGCCATATAGCTATCTTGATACGTTGAAGCCCCTATTACCCTCCCTAATTCCCGACTAAACCCTTGAACTACGCGACTTCACAAGCCTGTTTTGCATCAGAGATTTAATCAATGGAAAAAATAAAACGAATCACTATAATTCTTAGCAGTTTCTCTTCAAAAATGACATACCGCCCACGGCGCGGCGTGTTTTTAATGGTAACAGAACTGGTGTTGTTAAAGGAGGCTATAGAAAACTCGGGGTGGGTGGAGGGAGGTCCACACGATAATGGAGGGTTACTGTACTTATGTAGGTTAGCTATATATATATCCATGATATATACACACACATACATACTTCATACCTAACATACCTATCCCACCACCAGCGATGATTTGTTGATGTGGAAAATACTTATGTACAGATTAATACGTAGGTATCATATTTGGTTGATGGAGTTGCATGTGTCTTAATTGCATGTTCAAAGTTGCTCTGCCCAGGAATTGGATGCATGAACCTAGACTACATGCTGCAGCTCTTTACACTAGAATATCCATGTAGGTACCTCTTTGTAGGTGTTAATAATACATGGATAGCATGGTACATGTATGTAGTCCTACCTTCACTGCTATGGGTATTGCTACTTGACAGACCATCTACGAAAGACCAGCCGATAACTGCAAACAGCAACTTGAAGGTCATGTAACCAATACCTAGACACCTAGCCCCATACCTCACGCGATTTGCATTGTGCTCTGATGCGCCTTGGAGGATTCCTACCTCTGTGATGCATGCACTTTACAAGGCAAGCTGGGATAGATATAGACAGAATCATTTATAGACTTCTGTGTTGGGTGTTGCTAAAAGGTCCACGAGTACTTATACTTGGAAAATGATGTTGTCTGCCACTTGCCAAGCATTTATAGAGATAGGAGATGCTAAGGCCACACGATTGTTTCCCCGGAACGATCAACACAACAAGTCATTTCGACTAATTGCACAGCCTCATCTCTCATCCAAAGATTGCTGGTTAAATTTTTTTTAATGTCCGAAAAAAATCAACCACGTCACTGTCAGGGGCATCCTCATTCTAGAATGACAGTGTGCAGAGTGATTTCACTACTGTGCGTATGCTCTTACTTATGTCTGGGTGTTCAATTGTGTATATCTGGAACCAATGAATAGCATAACTTGTGTTATCACTATTCCATCTGATATTTCGATAATACTACCTAGGTAGGTAGCTGACTGGTTTAACTGCAGGTGATAATTTAGTCGGTACCTTAACTTGTGGCGTACATACGTTCATGGATATCTAGCACATTCATCCAAGAGAAACAAGCACAGTTTGATTATAATAATCATACTCAAAGCTGCTAAACAATGAAGCCCAAGCATGTATGCCAAAGCCAAAGTACAATAGGGTGTCTTCAATTCCAAGAGCACGGATAATAGAATATCAGCTAACACTCGTATATATACATGTATATGAATGCACGTGCATGTACGGTACGTGTATCTGCATATTTTCTCTGCACTACCTATTAATAATGGACCCAGAAGATCTGTAAATCGGCCACGGGCCACATCAGACCATAATCAACTTCAGCACTTTTCCACCGGAATCTAACAGCGTTTTCCTGCCGATTGCTTCTCTCTCCCTGAGCCACGTTGTTCCTTTTGCTTTTGCTTTTTGAAGGGGTCGTCGATTATCAAAAGCAACGCAGCAACGAGATACCATATTTGAATAACTTAGCCTTTTTTATGCCACTGGATTGACTTTTTGGCTTGCTATTGCTTCATCTGTTTATTGCTGGCTAGTATTAGCCTCGCCTTTGTGCCTTGGTCAAGTGGCCGGATCTACAAGGCTACTACTACTCCGTACTTACGTACATAGTAGAAGTACTTCTTTCCACCATTGAAAGAAGGGAAACACTGGGGAACATACCAACAGGTCTGACCAACACGGCCTCGAACCACGTACATCCCAGTTGGTCAGGCTTACATACTATGTACGTGTGCGCGCATGTACGTGTACTTACATACAGCACAGTACATGCGTACATATGCGTACATACTACGCCGTACAACAGCAGCCTAACTAGCCCAGTTTGACATTGCCCCGTTGCATGCTGCCCGTTGCCTGCTGCCCACTGCCCATTGCTCATTGCCCCAAATTCGTATGTAGAAGCAAGATCAACTACGCCCCTCTTACATACATCCTGCCTACTCAGCTACCTACCTCGACATATCGAGTATAATGTACTAGTTGGCTAGTTAAGCTTGTCAGGCATCTCTCTACCCGTATCCTCCGCGTCCTGCCCTACTTTTTCTTTTTCCAACTTGTCTGCTGGACACATCCTCTTCATACTCCGCCCTTCGTCCAACCGCCGTTCGACTGCCCAACACTCCACAAAGGGTCCGCCCGAGTCGTTCTGTCCGTTCATTAGAATTTTTTTTTTTTTTTTTTTTTTTTTCGCTGTTTTACCCCCCCTCTTCTTCCTTAGACTCGTTCGAGAGATAATCATCCCTCGGCCTTCTCTAGTCTTACGTTTGACCGTCTATCCCGACCCGCTCGTACACCCGAATTCTCTTATCCTCCATCGGCTCGACCTGTTTCCAGGCCGTTACGCTCGTTACCTTCTCTACAACTGAACGTTGCTCCGTTCCCGCATACGGTAGTAATTGTACAGGTTAGGCATATACCAGGGTTAGAGTAGACGCCATCGAATCGCTGTCTGTTACTTGCATACCAACGGCCGCCACGAATGGGCCGCAGAGACGCCAAACATTAGACCCCCCTCCGATCTGCACTGATCCCCTCTCCTTCCGGCTACCAGTTTCCCAGCTGGTAACGAAAAGGGCAAAGACTACAGAAGGGTGCGGTTGGGAAATAAGAAGAAAACCAGTTTTCAGGGACGTGAATTGGCCATTGGGAGGCGTCGCACTTACGTCGTGACCGGGCTTGTGGCCGTGGTACGGAGTACAAGGCTCTCTTGGCTCATTCCGACGCATCGTGAGCGCGTCCACTGAACACACCGACAGAGAGACACAGCCATCTCAACATTGGTCTAAAGCACTAGTCCTCATTTGGTCTGCAATATGGCCCCCATAGCGCCGCGTCTGAAGATTCTCTCAGGTTTGTCAATTTCCAGTTCTGTCACCTGCATTCCAACTTTGCCTCGAGATACCTCACAAGCAACACGGCTGTTCCCCTTAGTACTACCATCGGAAGAAACGGAGAGCTTTGCTTTCTTCTCTTCCCTCGTCCTTTGTTTCCCATTTCATAACCTTACACTCGCTTTTCCACTCTCTTTCAACCAGCTCGGCGCTGGCACATGCCCTGAGGTCGTCGTTACCTCCCGTCATGGATGATAATGATCTAATGAAAGTATGTACAGTCGGCGGGAATGCTGTCTCTGCGTTCCTCTCCTGGAGGCTTCAGGCCACGCTTGCCTGCGATGTAACGCTGGTTTGGAAGTCTGGCTTCGAGAGTGTCTATCAATATGGCATCTCTTTCAAGTAAGCTGCCCACGAGATCAATATTCACTCTGGCCTACCTAACCTTTTTACTAGATCCGTGACCTTTGGAAACGAACGGTTCAAGCCTCGGCATGGTATGTGTATCCCCCCTTATTTTCTCTGCCATGGCATGTCCACGATTGCTCATATGCCATATGGTTAGTTGTTCGAACACCAGAAGACGCTGCGAACAACAAGGACGGCGCATTCGACTACGTCATTCTATGCATTAAAGCCTTGCCGGATGTCTACGACCTCGCGTCTGTCATCGATGCCGTCGTTACTCCTCAGCATACTTGCATTCTTGTCAACACAACGCATGCTTTGGGCGTCGAGGCCGCCATTGAAGAGAGATTTCCGACCAACGTCGTCTTGTCACTAGTCTCGAACGCCGAAATTAACCAGTTGGGTGCCAGTGAATTCGAGCATAGTGGTTCAACTGAAGTCTGGGTTGGCCCTGCAAATAAGAATAAGAGCATCCCAGCTGCGATACAAGATGACATGGCGCAGGCCCTAGCTATGACCTTAAGCACCGGTCGTGTAGATTGTAAGGTGGCTCCTAACATACGGCAGCAGCAATTTGAACGTGTCATCGGGTATGTCATGATACTGCTATTTTTTTTTTTTTTTTTGCTGTAGCCCCTAGCTAACTTCACAGGCCTATTGCATTCCACCCAACCAGTGTCTTATTCGATACCCCTTCTCATGCAGCTCTTCTGGAGAAGACCGGTGTCAGGCAACTCATTTCGGGTGTAATTGATGAGCTTATTGAGCTGGCTGCCGCCCAAGGGTGCAAATTCGACGCCGATTTTAAGCAAAATGTCATTAAGGAACAGTGCCAGCCATCGGAGAGTTCAAGCATCATGTGGCAGGATTTCGTGGCTCGGCGGCCAATGGAGGTTGAGACATTTTATGGCTCGCCGATTAAACTGGCTCAAAGCTCGGGTGTCAACTTGCCGCGGATCGAGACGCTTTATCCTCTTTTCCACCAGCTAAATATCGTAAACCAGAGCAGGCCCAAGGAGACTAACGGACTACCAATGGCTCCCGGCTCCCCAGCCGCTCCACCACCATCAATGCCTCCTCGAATGTCATCAGTTCCCCCGCCTCGTCCCGTTATGAATGGCGTTCCGAATGGAAATGGTATGCCCAGATCTAGACCAAGGAATTCGTCCAACTTTACTGGGCCGCCCCCGGGGATGCGCCGGCCTCCGCCCATGAACGGCGGTCCTCCCGGTGGATATCGGCCTTCGATGAATGGCGGTCCAAATGGCTATCAATCATCGCGGTTACCGTCGAGACGGGGTTCTTTTGATGAGAATGACCTTGGGGAATTTAGCCATCTAGTAGTTTATGACGACCCGGCAGAGGCTGCAGAAGGCGGATATAATGCGGACACGTCGGATATTGCCCTCCGAGAAAGGGAACTGCAGTTGCGACAGCGCGAATTAGCGTTGAAGGAACAAGAGCTGCGTATGCGACGAGGTGGCCCGCCGGGGCCCGGTCCTCGAAGACGTGCTCCCCCAACGCGCAGCGCAGGCGCCATGTTCGATGATGAAGATGAAGAGGACGACTATTTCGATCCCAATGCCGGTCCAATCGTGCCTCAAATTGACCCCGACAACTTCGACATGATGAGTGTCACGTCTAGGAAAAACCGCACCAAGCCTCCTGCCAACCAAAATGATCTACGCTCAAACCCCGAGGGTATGGGAGGAGGGATGCCGCCTCGTGGCAACCGATGGCGGCCGGGATTTAGCAGAAATCGTTCTAGTCAAATTATCAACACTGCTGCACCTGGTCTTCACGATAACATTCTCGAGGATCCACTAATGGCTTTTACTTCTAACCGGTATGGTAATGTCGATCGGGGGCAGATGCAGGCAGGGTCTCGAGCGAATTCTCTGACGGCGGCTCACCTTCATGAATTACAAACCGGCCCGGGCGGGATGAGCGGACCATATCCCAGACGTGCTAGTCAGTCGCCGGGAAACCCGTATAGCCCTTCGATCCGAGGCGGTAACGGGCGCCCATCGCCACCGAACGGGTTTGGAGGGCCAAGTCCCATCGGACGTCCGTCGCCTCCAGATGGCGTACGACAACCAGTTCCTCGGCATCCTCCCGGACAGGGGAACATGGTCGCACCACAGCAAGTTGAACAACGTGTCGGGGTGAGCTCTCTCCAACCACCAAGTGCGAAGACCGTACATAGTCTGACCGGTAGTGCGAGTGCCAGCGCGGAGAGTGGTGATTCGACGCACCTTGGCTCCGAACCGTCTGCTCATAGCAGCCAAAGCAGCTTCGGTCCTCGCCCTGCCACGGGAGTTTGATAGCCAAGCCGAGCGTGGCTGAGATTGGTACACACGAATTGTCGCATTTCGCCTATTTGCACATATTTTGTCTGTATCCGACGAGAGTTAATTGGTGGTTTCTCGCCCAACGCTCTGCAAGGTAAGCGATGGCAGCACTCACGGCATTAGGATTGTCGAACCTAATTCATTCGGATCACGGCGCATTCGATACGGTCAGATGGAATCAGTTTGGACTACAACTTACGACGTACACATAATTCTATTCGTCTCGGAAAGGGAGAACTACGTAAATAAGCATTTGGAAGGAGGAAGTAGTGGCTATTCATTTTCGGTAATATTGCATTGGGATGCGGGGTCTGTGTCGCCTTGTTCGGAACGCATATATTGTTCTCCTTTTCCACTCTCCACAGCCAGTCTTCTACCTCTATCAATCCGATGACCCTCCTTACGCCCCGAGGCTCTAATTACATTTGTCGCCAACCGATTCTTGAGATACCCTTTTGTCAGAAGGGTCTAATACGACGAGAGAGAACGTCTATTGGTGAGCTAGGAGAGACGCACCGGGGGAAGTGTATAAAACTGTGGTCATGATGCTTTGGCTTGCATTGCCTGCTTGCTTCGATTTCGCATCGTGGTTGGCCTGATTCATTTCATGGTTTACAGTCAAGAGCGTACACACAGTTGGGTTGACAAGAAAAACGTTTAATGAGATAGATTTGGGCTCACTCGCCATCACTATGACGAACACCAGTCGTTCGTCGGGCATTCAGGGTGGGCATTTGCGCAGCAAGGGCTAGGCGGGAAAGGACATATTTGGTATTATGACCATACACCACACAAAAGACGTGTAGTTTCTCTTGTTTTCCTTGTATCTCTTTGTGGCTGGGCTCTAATATTCTAAGACTGGCATAAATCGTGAGGGGACTGGGGATAAGGCAGTACCAATGGAAAGGTTCTCGGTTGTTGTGTGATGGGATCAGAGTAGAAAGCAAGAAAGAAACGCATGGCCGTATCGAGAACCAAGGAGAGGGCTCCTCCCCCTATTTCCCCCGGCCGGTGTGGAGACTCGCAGGAGCCAGGCTTAATCAAAGGGGCCATGCATTCGCGATAGTGGGAAATACAAAATGGTGTTCGCGATGAAAAGTGACAAAACGAAGAAGGGATTTGTTGTTCTATTCATTGCTCGTGACTACGTGATTTAACTCGATATCGAAGCAGTTCTTTACGAACTATTCGCTCTTATGAGAACAGCTAGTATCGTGCTAGGTTGCGGTGGCTAACTGACTACATACTAGACAGGCGTATATGCCAGTTCTTGTTGACAATGAACTTTCCATTGCTGGCTACATAATTAATGAAGCACTTCAGCTTTTCCTTATTCTAACCTATGATTACGATGACCGGGAACGAACGTATGTTTAAGTAGCCTATCTCCTAAGTACTAGCGTAGCCGCACCGCAAGATGCAGGTCGATGGATGGTGTGAGCTTGGACCTAGTGTTTCTTATTATATACATACCTTAGTATATGTAGTGTACAGAGAAGTTCAAGGGCTTAAAATGGTAGTAATTAAGCCAAAAACGCGTGATAGGTAACGCGGCGTTACAAAGCGGGGATTATGGGTCATGTACTATACCTAGGATATACCTACCTACGTCAGTTGACACATGACTCTGTCAACTAAACAAATACCTTTCGCGAACAACAAACCACTACCAACGCCAAATTTCTTAAGCGCTGGATACTTAGCAGCGAGGATTTATTTTAGTTAACTTGCTCTTTCGTTCGTTGCCAATTTCGATTCAGAAAGTCTTGTTGGGAGGGGTCCGAGTTGTGAAGTAGGCAATGTACTAAACGAAATAATAACTACCTACATCTTAAAGAGACCAGCACCAACACTTCTGCCTTCGACGGCGTCCTTTGAGCCCAATTGGTAACCCCTCGATACGGATCAGTAAGAACAACTGGCTGCTAAGCTGTCTACACGCGCGATTAGGCAGGGATCGATCTTGGACCCTAGCTGCTCTTTGCGAATCGTGGGTGCACCACCACCACCGCTACCACCGCCGCCTCCACCTCAAGGGTTTCGACACCTCCCTCGTACACCATTGCGACTTTGTCCCTCTCTGTAGTCGATCCCGCCGAGTCACCTATATATTCTTTTCGCGACTCGCCCGACTCCAACCCGGACAGGCAGCACAGACGAATAATACCAATATCAATAGCCGGCCATGGCCTCGCGGGGCGGAAACGGAAACCCGGACCGCACGACCGCGATGCAGGGCGGCGGCGGCACCGCCGCGAGACCGTCGATGGCGCCGCAGAGCTCGGGGAGCGTGGTCAAGGCGCGGCAGCTGGTGAGTTCGGTTGTTGTTCCTTCTTCCTTCTTCCTCTCAACGATAGATATATATATATATGTATATGTAATGGTCATATCCATCCTGTCGGGTGACATACAGGCAGGATATACCGGTGTTGTATTAATTTAACGCATGTCTGGATATACTGGGCTGACAGGAGGGGGTTATGTGTGTGTCTAGACGCATCTGCACTCGCAGCTCGCGCAGCTGTCGGCCAACCTGGCGGATACGGAAAACCTCCTGCGCATGACGAGCGTGCAGGCCGAGGCTATGAGGGGGCTGGGGAGCTGGCATGGCGGATTGTGAGTCGAGCCCGTTTCGTTTTCTCTCTCATCGCCCCCTTTTTCTGCGTGGTTTGAGATGGCATGCCCCTTCACCATGGCATGGCGGTTAATACTGCCCAAGTCGACTATAACGCCCAGTGCTGCATGTTTGACTGACGCCTCGATACACTGCAGGTTCATGGCGGCGAGCAAGGTCCTGGGCGAGGAATCGGTGAAGGAACAGGGCAGCGGCCAGCGGTGAGAGCGGCCTGGGCGAGCTATTCGAGTATGGTGAGGTGATGAACCGTAGAATGAACGGCCCTCGACTATATGCTACATACATATCTTCTGGTATGAAAGCTGTTTGATGAGAGGAAACCCGTGTGCTTGGCTCCACGCCAGGACAGGTCAAGAGCATTTTGCACTTGTGAGTCCAGAATTAGTAGATGGGCATTGAAAGCATATGATACACGGGGCAATGCACAACTTAGACACGGAATTCATACAACACCGGGGATTTGCTGGTCGCCACCGTCCCAACTACCAATCCGGAGGTATATGAAATTTGTAGTAAGAATCATCAAATGCAGAGTTTAGGATTTTAATTCATGAAAACTGGTGCTATACGTGTTCAATGCTCATAACTTAGTCATAGGCATAGGCCACTGTAACCCGTAAAATCATGCCACAGCATGGGCAGCAGTCGTCGTTCACATCTACGGTCGACTGAGGTCGTTATGAAGGTCCTCGGCCTGCTTGTAGATGCCATAATAAGCATGTAATGAGTTAGCTATCACACCTGGAGGCTTCCTTTCGTCAGACAAGTAGAAAGTAGCTACCTTGTTTCTTATTACATGGACCAGCCCGCTTTCCTATCCGTAAATAGAATAATCACGTTATATTATATATACTAGATAACCTAAAGAGGAGCTTAAGAATAAGTTCTGATAATCATAACTACTATTAGCCCGAGCAAGCGCACGAATACTACGATGCTGTAGCTATGCGCTTCCCAGAGAATAATACTTATAGGTAGCATGCAGAGCTTCTTACTGCCATTTTGTCCTTGGTTCGGAGCCTAAGTTGTCTATTTGCGCTTTCTTGTTAGCAGTATGCTCCTGATGCGTGAGTATGGTATTGTGTTTCCTCCTGAAACGTTACGAAGCAAGTCGTTAATACTGACTCTAGATGCTGCGGTGAAGAGGTATGCCCCTTAACTCACAGTTTTCTACTAGTTGCGATAGTATGTTAGACGTGCTTCAGAACGCTTGAGCTATTCAACTTCTTCAGACTTCGCAAAGAGAAGGGCAGTTCAATTCCTTATTAGTATCTAGGAGATAAGGACGTTTGCCCTTCATATTTCAATGACATCCACCAGGTCTACCGAATTTGGTAGCAGCAAATATGAACAGCGGACAAGCTGATGAGACACAGATATCGGTGGAATAAGGAATCTCATACCATGATGTTTGGACCCTTGCTGACATGTTGTAACCCCAAACTCCTTAAAGTATATTCCGACGTGCTTGTCAGCAATGCGCTGGAGGACTTCGCAAAGAAAACCCTAAAACTACTTAATGAGCGTAGAGCTGTTCTCAAGGATGGTTATAACGAGGAGACGTCGTTTTGGAACTTTCTTATGCTAGCAGATAACATAAGCGCCTGTCAGCCCCTTACTTTCGTAAGTCAAACATTATGAAAACTTCGCGACTTGATTGATATTCATATCAGATTCCAGTAATGGAAATGGCGAGGTATTGCCCTCAGGAACGGCCTACAACTTCAATACAATCGAATGGTTCGGGTTCGAGGCAGCAACACAGTGAGTTGAAAGATATCTATCGTATAAGAAAAAGGCTGCTAACTCAGAACTGGTAGGGTGGACTCCTCTTGGTGGTACCAAACATTACCTAGTAGAGCTGGCAAAGAAACGCTTAATTTTGTCTGCGCCTAGTTCATATTGTCATTAAGTGTAAATTAAAATGTAGTTGACTATCTTGTTTCTTTATCAACCGGCTCGAATACCACATAATGTCCAAACATTGCATCATGATACTTCATACATAAGTGTGGGGAATGCTTGCACAGCGACCTCCGGCGCAGATCACCCGAAGGGCTGTCGGCAGATAGGTAGACTAATGAGATGCCATGGTTATCCGAGACGATTGGTGTAATCGGGCGGCTATACCCATCGTCTCGGGTTACGCCTGTGATATAAAGTGGCTCGATCTTGTCATTCTAGCCTCGGTAAGGTCGTATTTGTATCACACACGAGTTAACACGATATCGCACCCGTGCCATTAACTAGAGAGAGCGTGTGGCATTGTGATTGACTACCTATAGCCCGAGTAAAGGTCTCATCTAAGCCATATATATATCCCACCGAAATCATGGCTCCGCCCGTCCCCGGAATCAAGCTCAACGAGAACGGCATCCCGGATTTCGATGACCTGCCCCTGCGGAAGACGGACCCACACCACTCGGCATGGGGCCTCTACGGGGACAAGGACGAGCTAGGCACTCTGAACCGGCTGACTGACGAGCGGGTTGCCGCTGCAGCCAAGAGCGAGATCAAGACGGGACAGAGGTACGTCTAGATGCTCTCACGATTACAGTTCCTCATGTTGAAGTAGAGTAAGTAGCTATTCGACGCTGATACCTTTATGGCAGAGTCTCGCTCAACTGGCCCATGAATGCGCAGTCCAAGGGCTCGTTCTTGAAGCGTCAGTTATTTCACCAGGAGCTGATCCACAAAGGGCCGCGCATCGTCAACGACGACGTGTGGACGTTCAACTCGCAGGTATCTTCGCAATGGGACGGGCTGCGGCATCCCAACTCTCGGAGTCGGCGATTTCCCATTTAGGTATTGGGGTATCTCAGATGTTTTCAATGGAATCTAGTACTAGTTTAAAAGAATTGCTATAATTGTATATGAAGGTTTGATTCCGTTTATTTAAACTACCTAATCCATTTTCCGTAAAGTATAGTATATTTAACTAACTATTTTAAGTTTATATTAATTTAGTATTTATAATTGTTATAAAAGATGGCTTTTAACGTAACTGTAGTTTATTAAATAATATATTTTTAAAATATCGTATTTTCGATAGCCCTATTATAGATAATATTTGTAAATAATTAAACCGATATAGCGTTTTTTATTAACTACTTTATAATATAATAATAGATTATTTTATATTTAAAGCCTATATTAAGCCGGATAGTTTTTATAATTTTTATTAGATTTATAGCGATATTATTATATAAATTACTAGCTTATATATTTCTAATAGTTTTTTTATTTTTTAAAAAAATATAAAAAATAAAGCAATCGCTTTTAATTTATCTTATTACAATTTAGGCGTTATATATTTTATAATAAATAATAATCCGGTTAAATTTTAAAATAATATTAGCCGAAGTTTTTTAATTTACGGCTAACCTATCGTTTATTATAATAAAATATATATTAACGCTATTAATTTATAGATATAGTTTTAGAGATTTTAATTTTACTTTATTTTAAGCCGCTTTAACTTTTAATTTTCCGAATATAGTTCGAACTATAGCTTTTTATTCGGTAGATAAAAATAAGGCAATTATATGAAATAAGTTAGCGGGGATTTAGTTTTCGGGTATATTAAAATAACGAAGGGCGTTGCGAATTAATTAGTTTATTTATTTTAATAAGGTTAATAATATTTAGTAAGGGAAATATAGTTTACGTATTTTAAATATAGTAGGTATTATTAGATAAAAATGGTATATAATAATAATAATACGACTATTAATAAATAGATATAATTAATAGTAAAGGTAAGCGTTATTAAAAAAGGATAGTATGGAATAGTAATAGTATAACCGTTAATAAATAGGTATAATTAATAGTACTAGCCGAGGTTTTTTTACGGTAACTGGTAGGATTCCTAATTTTTAAATAGCTTTAATAAATTAAAAAAGTCGAATAAAATAAATATTTAGTTACGAATAGTAATTCGGATAGTTAACTAATAATAAAAGGTATTAATAACGTTATAGTTTAAATACCTATTAGATTTATACTATAAAATATAGGGTAATAGAGAGGTAATTTGGATTATAGGTTATAAAGATAATGGTAAGGTAATTATAAGTGTTTTTAGATTTCTGAATTTAATAGCTATAGCGCGGCAATATTCCCGTTTCGGAAAGCAGTAAAAACGTACGCGATTAAAAAAACCTCGGTTTTAAACGTTTTAAGGCCTAATGGCTAATAGTAGCTAATAAATGGCTGGATTTAAGTATTTAGAAGGCGTATAAGTAGTTAGATTATCTAAGGTGGTATATACCTATTGGTATTTGCTATAAGACCAGTAAATAAGCTATGAAGCATTTAGGTCTAGTACTACTGGGGTTATTTTATATATAAATTATATAGGGATTAGCCCTATATATTTAATATAATAATATATTATCTATTAGTTAATAAATTACGGCCGATTGTATTTTAAGAATTGCTTATAAAAGGTAATTATAAGTGTTTTTATAGATTTTTAAATTTAATAGTTATAGCGTAATAATATTCCTAAAGCGGTAATAGGTATACGGCTTAAAAAGTAAAACGTTTAATATATAAATTAGGTATCCCTATAATATACGTATAAAACGACTACCTAAAACGGGAATCGAACCTATATTTAGAACCTATTAGTTCTAATTATACTATTAAACTATAAAGGTTTATTAAAAAATAATACTTATATTATTATTTTTTAATATAAATATTACGAATTAGGATAAAATTACCAGAACTATTAAATAACCGGCCTATTAAATATATAAATTTATATATATAAATTAATCCGGATAACTGATTTATATATATAATTGCGTATATAATATAAATATTTATTAATTAATTAAATATATATATTTAAAGTTATATATATAATTATATACGTAAAATTATTCCTTTTATTAATTTATTGGAGTTATATTAATTCCGTACCGATAGTTAAAACCTTAATAGCGATTATAAATAAATGCTACTATAGTATAGATTATTTTATAATAACCATTATATCTTATCTAAATAGCTAAATTAGGAAAGGCGTAGTAATTGTAATATAGAATAAATGCTATTATAATAAATTATTTTATAATAATCCGCTATAAATCTTATTTAAGTAGCTAAACTAAAAAGGTATAATATATTATTATAAAATAATCTACTATAATATAGTTATATATTATTTTTATTAATTTAATTATTATTTAATTCTTTTTCCTTTTAATTTTATATTACTTTTTAAGATTTATAAATCGTATATCGTTAATTAGGTTATTAGAAAAAATAACTTTAATTATTTTAAAGGGAAATTAAAATAGTATTTATAAAATTATAGCAATTATAGGTTATTACCTATAGTAACTATAACGTTTATAATATATAATAAATTATTTAGTTTTAAAAATAACCTATAAACGCGTAGCTTAAATAATATATAATAAATTAAATATAGTTTAGCCTTAATATAATAACTAAACGCGATTAGCTTTAATATAATAGGTAATCTTTTCCGATATTTATATATTTTAAAACGTTATTAACCTATACGTATAGCTAAACCTTTCGTATAGAATCTAACCTATTTATTAAATAGTATTATAGTTTATTAAGGTTTTTTCGATATTAGTTATTTTAAATTACTAAAATTAAAGCAGGTTTTTATTAGGTTTATACGCTATTTCTTATCTATTATAATTAGGGAAAGGCGTAAAACCATTAAAATAAATGGTTAAAATAGGAAAAAGACTTTAATAACGAGCTAAATATATTTAAAATAATCCGGAATACTATAATATCCGGTATTATTAAGATAATTTAATTAATTTATATATCTTTTTATTTTATAAGAACTACTATAATTTTAATAACGGTCCGGAAGGGCATTATTTAACGCGGTTTAAAGCGTATTAAAGGAAATTACGCGTACCCCTTAATATTAGGATTACGCTTATCTAATTTAAGGCTGCCTAAATAAATAAAGGAGTATTTATTATAAAGCGTTATAAAATAGGGTTTGCTTTATTATATAATAAAATAAATAATAATTAAAAATATTTTATTAAAATAAAGGCGGTTACTATAATAAATAACGATTTTTTATTGTTTTTTTTTTTATACGTTATCCTATATAACGTATTTTTTCGTATTAAGTAGGCTTTCTTATATTAACCTAGCTTATAAAAATGGTAAAAAATCAGAGGTAGTTAATTTAATACTATATTTAATATATATTTTAAATAGTACCTCCTATAGTACTTTTTACCATTAATATATATTATTTAAAATGGCTTAAACTATAATAAATCGGCCTTTAACGGCTAAACGCCGTAAAATTTAGGGTTTATTAAAGTAATTAGAACGGTTAATAAATTCTTTTTAAACGTAATTAGCGAATATTATAAAATCGAATAAACGCGTATTTATATCCGCTATAATAGCGTTTTAGTTTTATATCGGTTTAGTACCGCTGATATATCGATTTTTAGCTATTATAAATATAAAAGCCGATTATATTTAACTATTAATATATTAGGTTTCCTATTTAATAGTAAGGTATAATTTACTATATATGCCGTTCTTTATATTTATATTTTATACGTAAATCGTACCGTACTTTTTAAATTATTAATAGTAGTAAACTATCTAATTTAATATATAACTTATATTCTTACGCTATTTAATGCTATTATATCTTAATATGTATATTAAATTTATTTTAAGCGATTAATTTTGTTAATATACTTTTGTATTTTATATAACGGAATATAATTATCGGCTACTTTAGCTTTTATAAAAAAATACCGTTTGCTTTTATATATATATACCTTTAAAAATTCCTAATAGTAATATTTATTAATATTATCTACTAATAACTATCGAATATTTTACCGATAATATTTACCTTAATTACTATTAAAAATAAGCACTTTTTAAAACCTATAACCTATATAGGCGGACCTAAAAAATGTACGCAAAATAGTAAAGCGGCTATAACAGAAAAAATAATAAAAAAAAAAACAATAAAAAAGAAAAAAACAAAAAAAAAAAAAACGAAAGGAAAAAGAACGAATATCTATTTTTAGCCAGCCCTTTTTTATTATACCGGCTATATATACCTTATCCCTAACCTATTTACCTAACTTTACGTTTAAAAAATCCTAACCCTAAATAGAAAAATAAGCTAAATAATATTACGGCTTTTTCTAGCAGCGTACCCTCTCCTAATTGCCCGCCTTTTTTTAATAGCGTACCCTTTCCTAATAGCCCGCTTTCTTTTAATAGTATATTAGCATTATCGCTTTTATTATAATATTCGGCGTACCGAATTTTTATTTTAATAATGCCCGCTTATATTTAAATATTTATTTTATATAAACCGTTTTTAAATTAGGCTATATTTTAAAAAAAAAAATAATTTAATAGTAACGATTTTTTACCTCGAAAAGTATTATAAATTATTAGCGGAAATATACCTATTATTATATATAAATAATTAATTATATATAGTTATAAAGTATTTATAAAATATTATAAAAAGTAAAATAATACCGGATTAGCTATTTTAGGCATTTTCGAATATTAAATTAAAAATAATTAAAAATTATATACTTTTAATATAAAATATTTAAGCATTTTTTTTATAGGGATATATTTCGGGTAAATATATTTAATTTAGGTTAAATTCCGGAAAAAAATTAAATATATCCAAATAAAGTAATTAAAATATACCGATTTAATTACTATTTTTAATTATAGCAGCTATAAATTTAATAAAAAATACCGTCTATATATTTAACGAAACCTTAATATATACCGTTATTAAATATAAATAAAAGCTAAAATATATAGATTTTTTCCTAAAATAGCTTAATATTATTACAGTTCGCTTTTTTTAACTTTATTATAAAATATTATATTTTATTAAACTAATATTTATAAAAAGGTTTAGGATAAATTTAAATACTAAATTCGAAGATTTTATATAAAGCGTTTTTATAATAAAATATATAATATATATTTTCGATTATTAATTTATATTTTAATAATTTATTATAGCCGAAATTATTTTAATTAAATTTAAAGCGATATATAACGTTATAAAATATATAAATACGTTAATAGGAAAAATCGCCGGATTAAATAGGAATTTAATTTATTAATAAAAAGAAATAAGCCCGTATTCCGAAATAATTATATTAATATATTATAAATTCCGTAATATTATAGTTTATAAATAGCTATTCTATAAATCGGCAAATACCCTAATCCGTTTAATAAATTAATTATTAATAATTAAATAAAGAAAATATAATATATTTTCCGTATTAAATTAGCTATATTTAAAAAACTTTAAAACTATTTCTTTATAATATATTTATATTAAACGTTAATTTATATAATTCTATTTTATATATTTATTAACCGGCTTATAGTTATAAAATTAGCTATTTTAATAGGTAAATTATATTTAAATATTTATCGGATATTTTATTTAAATTTATATATAGATATAAACCCTATCGGTATTAAAAAATGCTAGCTTAAATATTATTAATTAGGTTATTAATTAATATTTTAACTAAAATAGTAAACGTCGGAAAGAAAAATAAAGCTAAAGAATACTATAGTAAGTATATCGAAATTAATATATCGATTTTATTTCTATTTTAAACTATTTCGGTAAAGCCGATTTTATTTATATATAAAACAATCCGTTTATTAATATAGTTTTATCGCTTTTTATAAATAAACTTAAATTCCATTCGTATTTTTAAAATCCCGCCATATTATTTAAATATACAACTATATACTTTATTATAAAATACCCGTATCTATATATAATAACCCGCTATAATAAAATACCGAAATAATACCGCCGCTAATAAATACTTATCCGAAAGAAATTTTCGCTTCGAAAAATTTAAACAATATTAAATTATAGAACTAAATATACGGGTTCGATATATTAAAAAAAAAAATAAAAAGTTTTAAATTCGATCGTTACCTATATAAATTAAATATTTAATTTTTCTATAAAAAAGAAATTAAAAAAAAATTAAAAGGGATTATAAAATAGAAAATTATTACGTTATTTATAAATACCTATTATACGCGTTTAAAAAATAACGAACCGAAAAAATCTTATTATAAGTAATTATAAATAAATAAAATCCTAATTATATTTCGAAATACGCCTTTAATTTTAAACCTATTAATATTTAACAAAATAAACTAAAAAAAGATAATAAGACTATTTTTATAAAATATACCTATTTTAAATATTAATAGCTTAAATAGTAAGCGATTAAATAGTTTAAGTACGGAAATACGGCTATAATATAGAAAGTATTATTAATAGGTAAAATTATATTTAATATTTATACGCTTTTTTTCTTTTATTTAAAGCCGAACAATAATATTGGTCGATAATAAAAGGGCAACGGAGCTTTTATCCCGGAGCCGTTATTACCGGATAATAGGCTTATAAAAAATAAATTATATAAATATAAAAAAACCCGTCGATATATTAAAAAGAAAATCGATAATAGCTATATAATATTTTTAAATAGTAAATATATTTATAAATCTATTAATAATAAAAATAATTACAATCTGATATAATTATAGATTTCTTTTAACCCTATAAAAAAAAAGTCCCCTAACTATATAAAAAAAAAATCCTTTAATCTTACGGAAAAGAAATTTAACGACTTCGATTCCCGATAATTTTTTAATTATTTAATTAATAAAAAAACGGTATAATTTAATACCGTAAATAAATTAATATTAATCGAAAAGTTATAAAAATATTGCCTTTTTTTCGATTAACTTAAACGCTTTAAAATTATATTATTTTTTACCGCTAATAAATATATCGTTTTTTTTTATAAAATAAAACGTAACTATTAAATTAATTACTTATAATATAACCGGAAACCTTTAAATAAAATATATAAAAATACTTTATATTAAATAAAAAGTTATAAAATTTAACGTTAATTTTTCCGGAAAGCAGCTATTATTTTTAATAAATTTATTGCGGAAATTTCGAAAAAATACGTTCGATATATTATCGGTTTAGTTTAGCTAAAAATTTAACAAAAATAGGGAAATCGTTATTTTTATTAAAATAAAAAGGTCGTTATTAATAATTAATTTACGGTATACGCCTTATTAAATAATAAATATATATATTTTTTAAATCAAAATCGGATATATATTTTAAAAAAAAGTATAAACTAAATTACGTATTTATAATATTTATTAGCTGCCTATTATTTTCCGTTATACCCAATTCTTTTATATTATTATTAATTATTAAAATAAATATATTTAATTTCGTTATTTACTATTTATTAATATACTAATTTATAAAATATATAAACGGTATTATTTTAATTATTAATTCTTTTATTATTTTTAAATAAAGCGGATATAGCTATAAACTTTCGTTTCCGGTTTTTAAATATTATTATTATATTTAACTAACGTTAATTAAACCCGAACGACTTTTTAAAAACATTAAAACGATCTTTTATTGCCGTTTCCTTTTTAATAACTAATTTAAATTTCGATAATCTATCTAATATATTTTATAAAAAAATATCGTATTTGATCTTATCTTTAAATATATTTATTTTTAGCCCGTATATAAATATAATCTAATAATATTTAAAATAAAAAAGATCGGATATTTTATCGATTAAAAGGATTAGAAAATCGAGCTAATCCTATTTATAATTTTTTATTAGTATATTAAAACCTTTTTTAAAAATAAATAATACGTTTATAAAATATAAATAGCATATAATATATATAAAATTTATATAGTTAACTATAAAGTTTTTAATAGCCGGCTTAATAAGAAACTTATTATCGGATTCGTTAATAAATATTAAGTTATATTTACTATATTTAATAGGCTAATTAAAACCGGATTTACCCTATTCGAAACAAAATATCGTTAAATTAAAAGCCGGGTTGATAACGGTAATAATAGCGGTAAAATTTAAACCCGATATTATTAAAAACCTATATAAACCGACCTTAATTTTAGCTATAATAATCTCTTTATCGGTTAAAACATAATAAATTACCTTATTTAGCTTTTTAAAATTAACCGTTTAGGTTTCGGCAATACGCTAAATTTTACTACCTACCCCATATTTAATCCTATAATATACTTTAAAGTTAATAAAAGAATATATTATTAGGTAGTTAAAGCTATATATATTTACCTAATTTTATAAGGCTTTAAAAAAAGCCCTTAAAATAATAATTAATAAATAATCGAACTTAAAACCTTTTATACCTATATACCGAAAAAAATTAATAGCTTTTTTTTTTTTATTCCGTAATATTTTACCGCGATTTATAATAACTATTAAATCCTAATACGTTTTTTTTTATTTTTAAAAAAAAATATATTTATTACCGCTTTAAAAGTTATTTATAATAATTATATTTATAAAATATAAAAACCATATTTTAAATAATTTTATATTATTTATTATTTTATTAACGGTAATAAATATATATTATACCGTATTAGCCGGTTTCGGTTACGTCTTAAAGAATTTTTTAACGGCTTTAATATTAAAATATTTAATTTTTCCTATTTCGGAAATCTCAATTATTTCGAAGGTATTTTAATTAAGCGGAACTATAGTTACTGTTTATTCGCAAATCGCTAAATAAATAAGGCTTTCGGTAAAAAAGGGTCGAAATTTTAATAAAAAGGTCGAAATTCTGGTAAAAAGGTTAAAGTTTTAATAGGGACAGCCGAAAGTGCTTTTATTTAAATCGAAAGTGCTTTTATCTAAATCGAGAAAAAGGGTAAAATAAGTAAAACTATATATAAAGGGGCGTATATTAATATGTCGCTTATATTAGTTTAAATAATATATTAACAATAAATAGTAGCTTTTAAAGGACCTTTAATAGTAATATATAGCTATTTTAAAGCTCTATTTAATATTATACCTTATATTTATAAACTAAAACATCCCTTATATAAAACCTAAAGGTTTAAAATATCGATAAGTTATTTTAGCCTTTTATAAATATATACCTACCTAAAAAAACTAAAATCAAGCTTCCGTAAAAATATAGTAAAATAAACTAAAATATTTTAATATAATAAAAGCGCTAAATATAAAATATTTAATATACCTATAGTTTAAAATATTCCTTTTATAAAACTAAAAGCCTAATATATTATCGAGTTATTTTTTTAAGCACTTATTTATTTAAGGAAATATTAATATTTATTTATTTTATTTAAATAGTTTCCTATAGCTTTAAAATATTATACCTTTAATATATTATTTATCTATAAAGTAAACTAAAATAAATAAAAATATTTTATTAAATATATAATTAATTAATTAAATAATATATATATATTATAAAACTATATATATATAGCTATACTATATATAACCTAAAAATATAACTTATAGCTATTAAATATAATAGCGTTTTTTGGCCACTTATATATTATTTTTTCTTATAATAATTATACTGGAAGCTATTTAATATAGCTTTAATAGTTTTACTATAAATATTAAAGCAAAAAAGGAAGCAAATTAGGAAATACTATTTCGAAAATGAATTAAAATATTATAAAAATAATAAAAGGTATATTTTATATATATAATCTGTAATATATTATATTCATAGTTATATATAATATTAAAGACTTTTTTTATTCCTTTTAAATTTTAAATAGGGTAATTTCGAACTATTAAATTAAACCAATCTTTTTATATATAATTATGTACTATTAAAAAACCATATCTAACTAATATTATAATTTAAACTAAAGCCTATATATATATATACCTATTTATTATTATAATTATTATATATATATATTATAATCTTTATTTAAATAGTTAAAAAAGCTATTTTTTTCTAGTTTTAATTAATAATAATAGGCTAAAAAAAGAATTTTATATAAAGCGATTTTTTTAATTTAATATTTCCCGTCCCTATTTACCGAAATAAAAACGCTATAATTTTTAGTTTTTTAATATTTATAAACCCTACCCGTTCGGTTTATAAATATTAAAATAACTTACCGCGTCCCTTTTAATAGGCTATTTTTAAACCCGCCCTTATTTTATTACCTTTATTCTATTACCTTTATTTTATTACCCTTATTTTATTATTTTTATTCTATTATTTTTACCTTCCCTAATTTATATACCCATTATAAAATCGTAATA
The DNA here is from genome assembly GCA_022376535.1 of Xylariaceae sp. FL0662B. NCBI lineage: Eukaryota > Fungi > Ascomycota > Sordariomycetes > Xylariales > Xylariaceae > Xylariaceae sp. FL0662B. Next base: position 12,906 of record JAJJKD010000227.1, on the reverse strand, counting down.
AACCTTTTCCTATACTATTATATTACTATATAATATAAATACCGTTTTATTAAGTTAATATACCGCTATATAAATAACTACTTTATTAAATAACCTATTATACCCGTACCCTTTCGTTTTAATAACTATATTATTATAGTATAATAAATACTTATATATTTTTTTATAAAGGCTTAATATAATTTTCCGAATAAACTAAAACTAATATTCTGCTATTTATTATATATTTGTCGATTTTACTATAACCGTTATAGCTAATAACCTTTATTTTTTTATTAATATTACCCTATATATATTTTATAGCTTATTTATTTTTAATAAGGGCCTTTATTATTACGCTATTCTTAAAATAGCGCTATAAAGCCTTAACGATAAATTTTCCGCTTTTTTACTGCTTTTAATGCCTGCCTATTATACGGCTATAAATAAAATACCCCCCTAATAAAATATCCCTATTATATCCGATCGTAATAATATTAAAGGTATATTTTAATTTTCTAATTAAACGTATAACCCGGCTTATATAATTAACCCTTTTTACTTACTTATAGCCTAACCTACCGATATCGTAAACCCGCCTAGTTAGTCGATAGCCGTAATATAATATAACCGTTTGCCGGCTATTAATAAAAAGGCGCTAAAAACTATTATTATTAATAATAATAATAACGGGAATTTATTATAAATTAATTATACGTTTAAAAACTTATTAATAAATAACGCTATTTATATTATTAATAAAGAAAAATAAATCTAGTTATATACTATTAATTTTATATATAAATTTAGTAATAGCTTTACGATATATAATATTAATTATTATAGGTATATTTCGTTTTAATTAATAATATTTACTTTATATAAAGGATATATTTATATAAATTACTTTATATAATATAAATATTTATTAATTTATTTATTTATTTAAATTTTGTTTTTAATATATAGCAGCATATATTTCGAACCTAATTATTTAATATAAAGTTTTTATAGTTGTTATAATAAACTTCGTTATTATAATTATTAATTAATAAGGCTATAAAGTTAAAATAATATATATTATATTATTTAAATTTTAAAGGTATACTATATTATATTTATCTTTTAGTTTAATTTAATTATAATTAATTCCTAAAGCTATTTATATATATATATAAATCTATAATACTTTTAAAATATAGGGAAATCTATTTAATTAATAAAAAATATATTTATAGTTAAATATACTACTTATATTAATAGATATTTAGGGTAATTTATATATAAAAATAAGATTTTAAAATTTAAAATTTACAATTATTTTTTCTTTTTTTATATTTATTATATAGCTATTTTAAATTATATAATTTTTTTAAGTTATTTACTATTTTATATTATTAATAAGGTTTATTTAATAAAAATACGGTATAAACCCCATTATATTGCTTCTTAATATTGCATTAAACCTAAATTATAATACAGCCTTTTATATTAATAGGTAGGTTTAAATAATATAGCTAATTGCCGTCAATAAAACCGATAATAAACTGTTTTTTATATAACTATTTTTATTTCTATATAAACGCCGTTAAATATTTAAGCCGAAACTATATATATTTATCGAAAAAGTTATCTAAATTTAACCTGCCGGATTTTTTACCTAATAAAAATATTATAAAGCTTTATATATTATAAATTATAGAACTAATAATTTTTATAATCCTATTTATAATAAAATCTAATTTATTATTTAAACCGGAATATTATATCCGGAAACTTTTTATAAACGCCTTAATAATATATTACTTATATTATCCGGAAATATAAATAAGTTTATATTTATTCGGATAATTACATTTATATTTTATTATAAATATTATATATTTTAAAAAAAAAGGGGTTATTCGAATTAATAAGGGGGTTTAAAAATTAAGAAACGGCAATAAAAAAATAATAAAAAAGGGTATTATAAATAGTAGCTAAAATAAAAATAACTGAAATAAAGGCAATTAAAATAGAAATAACCGAAATAAAAATAGCTAAAATAAAAATAGCTAAAGTAAATATAATTAAAGTAGAGGCAGTTTAAATAAAAATTAAAGCTATAGAAAATTTATACGGCTTTTTTAGTAACGGCTTTTCGCTTTAGCTAATTGGTTTGGTAATATTTTTATTTAACTTTTATTGTTTATAGGATAGCTTCTTTTTCGGCTAATTTAATAATTCCTTATATTTATTACTATTTTTCGGCCTTTATAATATAGGGTACCGATTTTTAAAATATATAAAAAACGGATTAAATAACCTATTAAATAATTTTATCCAAAGCTTCATTTTTTTTTTTTATTTTTGCTTTAATTCTTAAATATAATATAAAACCTAATATTGGTCGAAAATATCTTAATTAATAAACTATTTTAAGCAATTTTCCTAACTATATTATATATATAAATACATTTTACTTTTTTCGAATTAATATTTATATATAAAATATTGCTTATATTAATATTTATTTAAATTATTTTATCGAAAAAATATTATAAGGTAATCGGGGTATTAGAAATAATAATAATTACGGAAAAAATAACTATTATATTTATTATAGTTAACCTAAAAAAAAAAGTATTTATATATATAGTAACGAAAATAATAACGGAATTAATAAAAAAATAAAGCTATATTATTAGAATACTATCCGGAATATATATTATATTTAATATAGCGTTTTAAGTATTTATCAATATTATCGGTTTTTTTATTATATAGCGGGCATTTACCTGCCGAAGCGTTTTTTATATACCTAGCTATTTTAATATTTATTTTTATATCTTTTAGCTTATTTTCCGGTTTTATAGCTATTTCGGTATTTTCCGTTTAACTATTCTGTTATTTAATTTCCGAAAATTAGTTAAGCTTTAAAGTATTTCGACGCGTTAAATTTACGGTATAAATTTAGAGTTTATTTTAAATAGGGGGTTTTAAAGTATAATACGATAAAGATTTAAATCTGTTAAACGTAAGGTATATTAACTTTAACTTTTTAATTTTTAGCGCTTTTTTTTATCGGTAAAGTATAATTATTAATAAGTTTATATAAACGTATTATAGGCTTTAAAACTTATAGTTATATTTAAAATTATTAAAGTTTATTATATCTTAAAGTTTATTAAATTATAGCCTTCGGGATTATAAATATTAGTACCGGTAATTTTTTATAATTATACGTAATCCGTTTCGGATATTTTTTACCGGTAGTTCGATTAGCTGGTAATATTTATTTATAAACTGTTTAAAAAATATAGCGAATTATTTAATAGACGTATAGTTAAAATTAAGAATATATTAGATTATAATATCGGAAAAGGTATTAGCGTTAAGCTTATTAAAGAACTTTATGGCTTTAATAATTTTATCTTTTTTTGCGTTTTTATAGTCGGGTATTTTTTAATAAAAAGCCAGTTTTATTTTTTAAGATATTATAGCTTTATAATGTTTATAATAGCGCGGCTGTTTTGACGGGATATTTTTTTTATAAATTCTTAAAAACGCTTTTAAGAGATATAGGTAGCGCTTTTTAAGGTATATTTTTAGTTTTACCTAAATTATAAATACCTTATTATATATATTATTGGTATATAATTTTATATAGTTCGTATTTTAATACCTATAAAAATAATACTTATAATACGTCTTATAATTATAAAAATTATAAAAATATTACTTTTATTAAAAATAAACCGTACTTATATAATATTAACGTTTATTTAAATTTAAAAACCTATTGCTATAGTATTTATATTTATATAAATAATTTAAAAACCTATTTTTCCTATAACTATTATTAAAATGCTCTTATTCCCGATACTAATTATAAAAAATTAGAAGCTCGAAATAACGGGTATATTTAGCTTTTAAATATTTCTCGCTATAATTACTATATTAGTTTTATAAATAAATAATAAAAATTCCTATATTTAAATATAATACGGTAAAATTATATTTATTGCATTTAAAATTAGGCAGCGTATTTTTCCCATTTTATAATAAATAATTAATAGGAAATAAATTATAATTAAAAAAGGTTCGGGAACTATATATATATAATTAATTACGTAATATATTCCTATTTTATAAAAGCTTAAGCTAAATTTGCTTATTTAGTTTTTTATAAAGGTTATATAATAAATAGTTTTATAATAAAAATAATAAGGCAAAATATATCCCTTTATAATTACCCGGATAATATTTTTTTATTATTTTATTAATAATAGCCGTATTTAATATTATTATTTAAGCTAAAAATTCCCGATAGTTTATTACGGCACCACCCCGCAACACGTAAGGTAGTCTATACGCAGATAGTCCGTATATATACACTATTAGTTTTTATCGCAGATCCTTTTTATAATTAGATCTCCATCTTTATTACATTATATTAATTAAATAAAAAGTGCGCAATTAGCCACTATTACCTATTACCGTAATATAGTAATAAAAATTATTTAATTATAATAACAATTATTTTATTCCATTTTTTTATTATCGAAAACGACTTTAAATTCCTATTCATTTTTCTTATATTGCAGTATACCTTACTTTCCTATTATTGGTATATTATAAAAAGGATCTATTATAAACGAATAGAATATATATAATTTAGTATCGGAAAATCTAAATAGTATAGTAAAAAATAAAACGGAACGTAATAAACTCCGAACCGAAAATTCGGTACGAACCTAAAATAAAACGGCTTTCGATATAGCCGATTTGGAAATAAATTAACCTCGGGACGATAAAATCCTTAATACTATATACCGTTAGTATAGCTAAAAAATAACCCGACCGTATATATTATTTATAAAACCCGTAAATATTACGACTATATATAATAACGATAATAACTTTATTAATTAAAAAATAACGGAATTTATTATAAAAAAAATCATAAAAGCTTTAATAAAAGAAAATTTAAAAAAATATATATAATATAATTATAATAACGAAAAGCTCGTAAAAAATTTCTATAAAAAAATAATAATAATAGCTAAAATATATATTAATATATAAATAGAACTAATTATACCTTTTAAGTTATTATCTATTATTATTATTAAAATTTAGCTTTAAATATTAAAACCGATAAAATTTACGATTTTCGAAAATATATATAATAAAAACCTAAAGGCTTTATATCTAAAATTTAAATTGCGAAGTTTTATAATAATAGCGGCCCGGAAATAATCCAAATAGCTATATACTATCGCTAAAAAACTAAATACCGACGTAAAAAATATTATAAACCGGATTAACTATATTTATATTTATATTTTTATATACGTTAATACTATAAAAGCTATATATAATAAAAAAATTAAAAATAAAAAAGCCGCAATTAAAAATCGGAAAACTATTATTATAAACGATCGTTATACTATATATAATTAAAATAGTCGTTAAAAAACTCCCGGATCTATTATAATTAATATAAATAAAATCCGCTTTTAAAAAATCTTAAATCTATCTATTTTTATTAATAATACGTTATTCGATAATAAGCCGAAAATATATTACTAATATTAACGCATTTTAATAAAAAAAAAATTAAATAATAAAAATAGCTATTTTATTACCGATATTAATAAGCGCGCTTATATAATTAGGCGTATCGGAAATACCGTAAAATAGTATTTAGCCCTTTTTATTAAAACTATTATTAAACGTTTTATTATTTTAAAAATAGCGGAAAATATTTTTAAATATATAAACGCTAACTATAAAAACCCGAATATATATAAAAAAGCCTATATCGATTTTTATAAATTAAAAATATAAACGTCGGAAAAATTTATATAATTTAAATTGGAATTTATATAATTAATTAAAAAGTTTTTAATTAAAAAGGATAATTATAAACGGAAATTATTTAATAAATTTCCCGAATGCTTTAATATTTATATAGTAAAAAAAGTTAATAACGACGTAATTAAATTCGAGCCGTTTTATAAAACTATATAAAACTATAACTATATATAATAAAAAAATTTCATTATAAAATAGAAAAACCGAAACGCTAAAACCCTATAAAGTACCGATAAAAATAATAATAATATTATAAATAGATCCTAAAAAAGAAGGGTAAGTAATAATAAATAGGATATACCTAATAATTAAAATACGTTTAAACCCGAAATATAGAATAATTAAAAAACGGCGCTTTTCGGTATTACCCTTTCCGGTATATAATTATAAAAAAAACCGGGAAATTTTTAAACCCGTTAAATTTTTATATAGGAAAAACGATATTTTATTTATTATAAAGTTAAATACTGGTTGTTTAAATGCCTTTATAAAAATAATATATTATAAATAAAAACAAAACGTCTTAACGCAATTATAGCTAAAATGCTAATATTAAAATCCAATATTCGGAAACTATTCGGCGCTATTAAAAAAAAGCAACTAAAAAAATAACCCTAAAATAAATAAACTCCTTTTTAAAACTAATATTAAATATAAATTAACTATATATAGATAATATATTATTTAATTTTCTAAAAAAATATTTCGGAAATAACCTTTTAATCGCTTTTTATACTATAACCTATAATAAATATACGTTTACTACCTAAAATATATTACTTAATATAAAAGTAAATAATTATATTTTTATAAATATAAATTTTACTAAAAAACTATTATAATACCTAAACCTATAAACTACCTAAAACTTTAAATATAAATAAATTAATAAATTTAAAAATAATCTTACCCAATTAATAAATATAATAATATTAATATACCTATAAATATAATACTATATTATCTTATAAATATCCCTATTAATTATTAATATATTATATAATATAATTATTAATTACTAATAGTTCGCTTAATACGATATATTAATAGACTTTCGGAAAAAAAAACTGCTATTTCCCGAAAAATAATACCTTAACTATAAAAAACAATATTTAAAAATAAATAAAGCCAAATAATTATTACCCGATACCAATAAATAATAATCTGCCGATATATTTAAATACAAAAAACTTATAAATATAAAAAATAAATATAAATACAATAGCTATATAAGCCTTAAAAAACCGCGCGCTTATTATTAATCCCCTAATTACTAAAAAGTACCGAAATTTAAAAAATATCCTAACCGTTATAAAAAAAAGGTACTTTTAAAAAATATCGATCTATATTTAATTAAATAATAAATTTTAACCCTTATTAAATAATAAAACCGGGATTAAAATTATAATAAAAAAACCCTAAAACTAACCCTTTTCGAATATTAAAAAAGATTTTAAGCTTCGTAAATCTTATAGCGGCCTTTTTAGCTCTTATAAGGCATACTACCGCCCGAAATCCGTCAAATAAACCAAACTATACGTAATATTAATAATAATCCGAAACTAAAACCCCCTAAACTAAAATAAAAAAAAAAGATATACGATAAAATTAAAATAAAGCAAAAAAAAGGTAAAATATTTATTAAATAACTAAAATTTGCTAAACCCTATAAATAATATATTAATATTACCGTTATAAATAATATATTTTTCGAAAAAGTAATAAAAAAAATTAATAAAATCGAAATAATTAATTTATATAAAATCGATTGCTTTATTAAAAATAAAAAAACGGGATAAAACTTAAATAAAAATAACGCCGAATTATATAAATAAGTTTTAAAAGCGGTATTAAAATACTACTACCATTATATAAGCGTATTTAATAAAAAAAATTCCGACGCTTTACCCCTATTTAGATCCGGGGTTAACTATAAAATCGAATTAACTAAAAAAGCTCGACTAAAAAAATTAAAATATAGCCTATTATATAAAATATTAGTTAAAAAATTAAAGCTATACCGTTAATATATCGCCGAAAATCTATATAAAAAATTCATTAAATCGAATATAGCCCTATAGGCCGTACCCGTATTATTTATAATAAAACCTAAAAAGGGATTATATTTCTATATAAACTTCTATAAATTAAATACCGTTATTTGTAAAAACCGATACCCTTTATTATTTATTAATAAAATTATAATACGTATTTTTAAAGCTAAAATATTCTCTAAAATCGATATCCGATAAACCTTTAATTATATATATATAATTCCGGATAATAAAAAACTAATTATATTCCGTATACATTACGGTACCTATAAATATAAAATCCTCTTTTTTAAGTTAATAAACGGACCTTTAACCTTTTAATAATATATTAATAATATATTAATAAAATATTTTAATAATTTTTATAACATATATATCGATAATATCTTTATCTATTCGGAATTTAAAAAAAAATATAAAATCTATATTAATAAAATATTTATAAAATTATAAAAAGTAAACCTATAAATAAATATTAAAAAATATAAATTTTATATATAAAAAACCAAATTTCTAAAATTTATTATATCTATCGATAATATTACAGTAAACCCTATTAAAATAAAGGTAATATAAAACTAAAAAATTCCTATTACTATATAAAACATATAATTATTTTTAGGGTTTTATAATTTCTATCGCCGATTTATTAAAAAGTATAGCCGAACTATTAAACTACTATATAATTTAATAAAAAAAAAAAAGGCGTTTTAATAAAATAATAACTATAAAGCAGCCTTTATAAAATTAAAAAATAAATTACTATATATACCCGTATTAGCGTATTTTTTATATAATAAACGTATTTATATAAAGACCGATACATTTATAGGCATCCTTTTGGGCATTCTTTTTTAATAATAAAACCAGAATTAAAATTAGTATCCCGTTTTATTTTATTTTAAAATTATATAGAAAACTATAAATCGCTATTTAACTTAAAATTAGGAATTAATAATTATCGTAAAAAAATTATAATACTAACAAATTGAATTTATTAAATTATAATAAAACGAGCCCTTCGAAATTATTATTAACTATTAAGCCTTAATTTATTTTAATATAAAAAAAATATTTAATATGCGATAAGTTAATTAAGCCGCATTTTTAATTTAATACTATTTTACTATATTTTATAGGCCTGGCTTTTAAAATATAGCCGTAAACGCGCTATTTAAGCCTAAAGGTTTCGAAAAAATTTAAAAAAAGTAAAGGGAAAAGTTCCGGAATATAGCTATATTTAAGTAAATATTTAATAGTGGGTATAATATAATTATTCCCGTACTTTATAATTATAAATATAAAATATATTAAATAAAAAAAACCCTATATATATATAATATAAACCTTATTAATATATTAATCCCGGAATTATTAAATATAGTATTAATTAATATAATTTTAAATGTAAATTGTAAAAACCCTAATTTAAAAATCTATAAAAAAAAGGCGTATAATAATTCCGCAGCCGGTTAATATATAAATTAAGGCTTAATCTTTTATTAAAACCGATTAATTATTAATATATATAACTATTTATATATATAATTTATTGTAAAAATATATACCCGATTATTTACTATTTATTTTAAACGGAATAAAACGCGTTAATTAATAAAGGTATAGTATTAATAATTAAATATAGCTTCCGATATAGATAAATTTATAGTTAATTATTTTTATTAAGCCGTTAAAATCTCCCGTAATAAAATACCTAGTTACCTATATATTTCCGAAATCCTAACCGAACTTTAATAATATATTATAATAGACTTTAAATTAATACTTATTAATAAACGTATTAGCTTAAATAATATATACGTTATAATCGATCGATTAGGTAAAATATTATAGATAATCCCGTATTTTTAAATAATAATAATTCGTAACGTAACTATAATATATTATAAAGGCCTTTACCGAATATATAAATTACTAATTTCTATAATTTCCGACCGAAGTCCGTAATTTATAGCCGATTTTATAAAAGAAATATTCCGTATATTTAAAATAAAATAAAAACTATTTTTCGCCGGTTATTCTTAAATTACGGGATAAACCGAAATTATAAATGTATATTTAAATTAACGGTTATAACCGTTTATAAACCATTTTTAAAATAATTAAATATAAATAATTTTAATTATAAACGCCGTATAAATTATTTTACTATACGATTTTTTAAGGGGTCTTTTTTTTTTAAAAATAATTTAAAAGAGATATATAAATATACTATTTAACTAAAAATAATAAATTATAAACTTTAAAAATCTTATCGTCCGGGAAAAGTTAAACCGAAAAAAAATATAAAAATATATATAGAGAATTAAAAATTACGTTACTACTATTAAATAATATATCGAACGTATAAATTAGTAAATAGTAAAATAAGCTAATTAATATAAGCGCGCCCCGGATTTTAAAATCGATAATTACGTTTATATTATTAAAAAAATATAGTTTATTAATCGTTTTATAAATAAACTCGATTTTTTATTAATATAATAATACTATAAAATTAAAAGTATAAAAGGATATTTATATAAACTTAACATTCTATTACTATTATAAAAAGGTATAAAAGTTTTTTACGTAAATCGATTAAAAAAATACCCCAATAATCTATTACCCAAATAAAATCCTTTATACCCTATTAACGAAATCGTAAACCCCAACCTACCGGATAAAAAAAAATTCGAAATTAATAAAATACTTATATTACGATTATATTATAGCCGACTATAGTATTAAATATAATAAAAAAATTAAGATTTAAACTTTAAATAATACGATATATTGAATTTTAAAAACGTACCGGTTAAGCTAAAAAAATATTATAATAAATATCCTAATAACGCCGGCCCGCTTAAACAATTATAAATATAGTTAAAGCTAATTAAATAGAATGAATTCGATAAGGTATACCTAAAAAATAATAAATCAAAAAATATAAATATTACGGTAAAAAGGAAAGGATAGAAACGAATACATATATAAAATATAATTATATAATAAATCGGTAAGCGATTATATAATACCGATAAAACTACGGAATTAAAGGCTTTATAGCATAATAGGTTTAGCCGAAAGTATCCCTTTTTTGCCTAAAAAATAATAGCCTACTATAACCCTTAAGTTCGAGGCTTTAAGTTAACGGGACCAATTTTTTTTCTTTTTTAAAAGCCTTGGGCCGAATCTTTCTTTTAAAGGGAAAATAATATTACGGCACCATCCCGTAATACATAAGGTAGTCTATATATAGATAGTCTGTATATATACACCATTAGTTTTTATCGCAAATCCTTTCTATAGTTAAATCTTTATTTTTATTATATTATATTAATTAAATAAAAGATGCGCAATTAGCCACCATTACCTATTACCGTAATATAGTTCGTAAAATTAAACGTAGCCTATAAATCGATTTTATTAAATTCGAAATTTTAACCGGGATATCGCTTAAGGCCGGAAAATATAGCGATCCCGTAATCCGGCCTTTTAATAAGGGATATATAAAGCGAAATTAATTATTAAAGAATTAAAGAAAAGCCGTATTTATTTAAAATATAATAATAGATTTTATTAAAAAAGGGTACTAATAGTTTTACCTGTTAAATCCGGTAGAAAAATATAAATATTATAGTATAAATTATATTAAAAGCGTTAAATCGAAATTTAAGGTATTTTTTTTTAATATATTTATTATAGTTTTCCTTTATTTATTTTAAAAAAATATAATATAATAATAATAAACCGTTTATATCGAACTATTCGGCTTTTATTAATAGTTATATTAAATAATAAAAAAGGAAAAATATTCGTTAGCTTTTATTTTATAAATAAAAAATAATATATAATATATTAAATTTTTTTAATATAATATTAAAATAGCCGGCGATTTTTTTAAAATCTTTTAAAACTTTTTCCTAAAAAGGTAAATTAAAACCAGAAATATCGGAACGTTTAAAAATACGGCTTAAATTTCCAATTAAATAGAAATAAAAACCGCTTTTATAGGTTTAATTATTTTTAAAGTAGATTCGGAAAAGCTCTTTTATTATTTAGCTATTTTTTAAATCTCCTATCCGTATTAAATTAAAAACGTCTTTTAAAAACTCTAAAAACTACTTATTTTATATATTTTCTCGCCCTTTTCGAAAGCTATATAAATAATTTAGGGCTATTAACCCGTTAATATTTATAAAGCTATTAAACGCCTATTTTATTTAATCTAAATTACTTTTTAGGATTTTTTTTATAAATAAAACTATTAAAAGCTTAATAATAATTAATTAAAACCTTTTTATAAAGTTTTATATATAAAAATATAATACCTAATTTTCTCGGTAATAATAAACGATATTTTTCCCCATTTTTATATAATTAAATAAAGCATTAAACGATATTATATTAAGGCTAGGTTTAAAAAATAAGGAATTACTAATAAAGGTATTCGGTATAGGGGTTTTTTTTTAATAATATCGATTTATAAATTCTATATAATCGGAAATATAATCGGCTTTAATATATTTTATATATTTGTTCCTTTTAATAATCGTTATTTTAATTTTATTTTCTATATATTTTTTAGCCGTTTTAAACGATAATATACGAATAGGATTTTAATAAAATAACGGTATTTAATTAATATTAAAAAAATAGATTATATTATCCGATATATTTATATTTAATAGAATATTTCCCGTTATTATTTTAATATTATATTTATCGATTATATAGACTTCGGGCTTTGTATCGATTTCGAATTAGTCGTCGATTTCGAATTGGTTATCGATTTCGAACTAATCGTTAAAGCCCTCCTGGCTATCGTATTTAAGGGCGGTTTATAGAGCTATTATAAGGGGTATAATTAAAATTAATTAATATATGCGAATTCTATATATAGGGATAGCTTATAATAAAAGTTTAGAGGCAGTTTTTAGGATCCGAAGTTAGTTATTAAATCTATAAAGACTAAAAATAGTGGTATTAAAGTTAAATTAAATTGCTAAGA
>JAJJKD010000226.1:0-47391 GCA_022376535.1 Xylariaceae sp. FL0662B | reverse complement strand
CGATATTTTTATATATTAGGGCTGTTTCGGTAAGAAATTATACGCTTTTTAGCCCACTATTAGTAAGCCTTTTAATGTTATTTATATTTAGGAAAATCCCGCCGCTGTTTTTTATAAAGGCTATTTTAAAGGCTACGATTTTTACGTATTTATACGTATTTTTACCCTATTTATATTAGGGTTTTATTAATAAATCGGCTATTTAAATTTTTAATTTAATAGCTTTTAAAGCCGTTTAATTTTTCGAATTAGTAAATTAAGCCTCCGAATTTTTTAACCGAATATTAAATAAAGTAAATAAAAATAGGAAATAATTTTAAGAAATATTATTTGCCTATTATTATTAGCTAATTAATATTTAATTCCGCTTTTTCGAAGCCTTTTATTATTTATTAATAGCTTATCGGGCCGAATATAATTTAATTAGCCGGATAAAAAATACCGTTATTTATATATTTTTTATATATATTTCGTTTTATTTTTATTTTATTAATATACCTATTTAGGCTATCTATATTACCTATACTAAATTAATATTAAAACGGAAGCAATTATTTATTATATCCGTTTATACCTTTAAAATAACCGTAATAAATATTTATTTCGCCTTTATTTCGGTAATTTTTTTAATTAAAATAGCCCCTTTAAAAAAAGTAGGCTTATTAGCGTACTATTATATACCGTTTAAGTACCGAAAATTACGGCTATATTTTATAAATAATTATAGCTATTTCCTTTTTTAATAAAGTAAAGGTAATTATTAAAAAAGCTTTTAATTAAGAAAATTATAACGTCTATTTTTAAGTTTTATACGAAAATATATAGTAGATTATTTAAAGTTTTATAATATTTCCGGATTAGTTTTATTAGATTTAATATAATTAAATAGTATAATATAGGCGTTATTTAAATTTATAGGTTCGATTTTTATTATTAAATTTAGGGTTACCGGTTTATATTATTTTTATTAAAATTTCGTTATAGTATTAAGGCGTTTATTTTATTATTTTTTTATTATAAGTAAATATTAATTTTACTTTTCCCGTATTTTAACTATATTTTATTATAGTAACCTATAATATTATTATTTTTCTTTTTTTCCTTTAGCTCGTTTTTTTTTTAAATATTTAGATTATACTTTTTACGTTAACTATATTTTTTTCCACTACCTATTAATTATATTTTAATAGCTAGCTTTTTTATTTTATTTCGAAATAAGTTTCCCTTTTCCGAATATAGTAAAAAACGATATTTTCGATTTCCTATTTATTATTATTTTTTAAATTTAATATTATTAGTAGTTTTAAAAACCCTATAGTTTAAAGTTTTAATAGTTAAATTAGGAAAATATTATAAAAGCGGGTATATTTATTTAAAAAGCTAAACGATATACCTATAAACCAATTTTTATAATAATATAAAAGGTTTTATAAATTTCGGGGTTAGCTTTTTATATTTTAGCTTAAAATTTTTTATAAATAATACTATTATTTATTTTATCCGAAAATTTAATAGCTTATACGTTTTATTATAGTATTTTTTTTAGTATTTTATAACTTTTTATTAAAAATCTCGCAATTAAATACGAATTTAGTTTAACTTTTCGATCTATACGTATACTATTAATACCTTTTTTATCGGGGTATTATTTTTTATAAATATATAAAATTCGGGATTATATTCTATAAATATTTTAAAAAGATTTACCTTTATAGTATTATTTTTTATTAAATTAATAATATAATATATTTTATTTAAAAGCTTTAGTTAATATAGGGGTTAAGCTTTAATATAGGATTTAAAATAGTTTTCGATAATTTAATTTATACGTTCCGTTTACCTATTAATTTAAAGGTAAAACGCTATCGATAGTTTTTATTTAATTTTAATATAATAATATAGGTCCGACTAAAATTGGTTAGTAAAAATAGGCCCTTAATTTAAAATAATACCCTTTAAAGGTCCGTACCGGCATTCGACCTAAATATAGAAAAGTTCTATTAGTTCCGAAACTTTTATAATAGTATATATTAGAAATAATAGTACTAATTTAATTAGCCGATTAACGATTATTAATATATTATTTATTAGTTATTAATAATCCTAGGTTTTTAGTAATTTCGTTATAAAGTTTATAGTAATCTTTTTTATAGGTTTAAAAGGTATAAAAAAGCTATATAGTTTATTATAAAAACAATAACGTTTTACCTTATTTCCGAAATAAATTTCGTAAGTTTTTATATAATCCCGTATATCCCGGCCTATTTTAGTTTAATAGTACTTTCGTTAAAGTAGCTTTAAAGTCTGCTCTATTCCGAAATGCCCGGCTAAAAGGTTATCGTAATTTTATTTAATAAGTTCCTATTATAGAGCCTTTTTATTTAAAATATAAATCCGGTATTTATATTATAGGAAATCCTCGGTTTTTATTATTTATTTCGGCTTTTTTAACGCATTATCGATAAGTTCCCTTTTTATTACCTTATATTTAAAATTATTTTACTATATTTCCCTAATTAATTAAACTAAAGGTACTCCCGGGTATTTTTTATATCCATTTTTATATTTAATAGTTTATTTCGCCTTACTATAAATAACTATTTAGGTAAAAATTTTTTTTTTTTACTACCGCCGACCTATATATAAAGAACCTATTAATATTTGCGGTATTAAATCCGTTAGTTTAAAATTAGCGTTTATCGCTATTTTTTTTTATAGGGTTAATAGAAAATTTATATTTACCTCTTTTTCCCAAACATAATTAGGATATCTCGAAATACTATTAGTAGGGTTTTATTTTTTAGGCTAATATTAAATAATAAAATTATAAAAAGCTAGCTATATATATTATTAGGTTTAGCGGTTATTAAAATATTATATTTTTATAAAGTTTTATAAATTTATATAATCCGATTATATTTTAATAATATATTTATTACTCTATAAATAATACTACTAATATTTAAATAATTTTATTATTATTAATATTTTTTAATTAAGAGTCCCGTAATTTAACTTTAATCCGGTAAACTTCCGGGATTAAAATAAAATTAAATATTAATAGCTATTACTATCCTTTTAAAAGATAGTTTTAGCTATAGCGTCCTATAAAGCGTCTATTTTTACTAATATTTATTTCTTAAAGTCGAAATAAATTAAAAAAGGGGTATTTTTAAAGGCTTATAGTAATTTTTAAAAAGCTTCCTATATTAGTTTATTAAGGCGTATTTACTCTAACTTTTCTCTAAATTTGTTTTTTTTAAAATAGCGCGTTAATAATGCGGTAATTTAAATATACCCGTTTATAAAACGGCAATAGAAATTATAAAAGTTAAAAAACATTTAAATTTTATAAATAAAACCGGGTTCGGGCTATTTAATAATAATATCTACGCGGGCCTTATTTATAAAGACTCTTTTAAAAGAAATAATATATCCTAAAAATTCGATACTTTTTTAAAAAAATTAATACTTAATAGGTTTAGTATAAAGTTTAGTATTTAATAGGTATTTGACTATTTTTCGGAAATGTTTTATATATGTTTCCTTATTTAGAAAAAAAATTAATACATTATTTAAATATATAATATAAAAATAATCGAAAACTCCGTTAAAAGTTTAATAAATATAGATTTAAAAAATTATAGGGATATTATAAAGTCCTATTAGTAATACGAAAAATTCGAAATAATTATATCGAATACGGAAAGTAGTTTTTTATTTATTCCTTTTTTTAATTTAAATTCGATAATAAATATTTTTAAAGTTAATTTTAAAAAATACCTTTATTTTAATAACTTTATTTAATAGTTCCGAAATAAGGGAGAAAATATACCGATTTTTAACCGTAACTTTATTAAAACCCCTATAGTTTATATATAGTTATAAATTCCTATCTTTTTTAGATATAAATAAAATAGAGGCCCTAATAGAATTAATTAAATCCCTTATTTTATTATAGGCCTTTATTTCGATAATAAACTTCCGAAATTCCTATAGTTTATTATAAGCTAAAAAGTAAATAGGGTAATAGGGTATTTTTATGCCAGATTTTAATTCGATAACGTAATCTGTTTATTAATAGTATAGTAATATATCCGTTTTCGAAATATCGAAAAATATAAAAAGGTTTTATAAATATTCGGGGATATTTTCTTTTTCCTATTTTAAAAAAAAAACCGGGAAGTCGATTTTATTATTTTTTTTATATATCGTTTTAGGGAATATAATTATTATAAAATAAACGGCCCGGTTCCGGTAAGCCTTTATAAATTTTTTTAATATTATAATTTTAAATGTTTTCGAATTAAATCCGAATTATTATAAATTCCTTTAAGGTTATAGGGTAATATCCTATATTTTTAATATTATTTAAAATAGTAAAATAGGGCTTTTATTTGTTTTAAAATTTTAATCGATAGTAATATATAGCCGATAAAATTCCCTCTTTATTCCTTAATTGTTAATTAAAACTAAATTTACCTAATAAACGCTATAATAAAATACCGATAAACCTTTAATCGTATTAAAGGATATAGTAATATAAAAAATTAATTATAGTTTTTATTAAATTATAAACTTATAGCTAATTAAGTTTATTTTTATATATATATTAAAATTAGTATAGGTTTATAAAAAATATTGCTTTTTATTTTAATATAATATAATATATAATATATAAAACCTAATTATAGTTTTAATAAAAAGGTAATATAACGGTTTAAAATAGTTAAATTAACTTAAGCCGGTTTTATATTTTCCGACTATTTAGTTATAGGTCCGATAGTTAATTAAACCTTCCCTATAAGTTTTTTAAACTAACATTTAATAATAGTATACCCCAACTTTCTATAATTATAATAAATTAATTTAAAGGGGCCTTATAAAGCTATAGGGGGTTAGTTAATACTAATATTAGGAGCTTTATTAACAATAAGGTTTTTAGGCTATTTAATTTGGTTTCGTTTTAGTTCCTTTTTAATATCGTTTATATCCCGGCTACGTTTTTTCCCGGTATAGTTTTTCCGGTTTTAAGATCTTTTAATATTTTTTCCGATTACTTATTATTACTTTAGGAGTAATTCCTATTATCGAACTACTATATTTATTATATTATTCCGCTTAAAAAATAATTTTATGTAATTATTAAAAATAGCTTTTTGTAAAAAAGCTAATAGTTTGCCGAAAAAATAGTAAGCTTTCTTTTTTTCGGAGCGTTATTTTATTTATTATTTTAAACTATTAAAATATTAATTAAATACCTATAGGTATTAATTCGGAAATTACCTAATATCTTTTAATTATTAACTAATAATCGCTTATATATATATTGATTTTTTAATTAAGCTTTTAATTTATTCTTTAAACAAAGACTAATTATTATATAATCGTTCCTTTTTCTTTAAAGGAATAAATTTAATAATATTTCAATATATAGCCTTATATTAACTATTTATTTAAATTTTAATATATAAAATCCGCATTATACCTTTCCGGAACTTCCGTTTAAAGGTTTTAAAAATTATTTCGTATTTCGTTACTTAAAATTACTATTAAATATAAATAAAGTTTAATAAAAATTTATTATAATTAAATTTAATTAATTTATTAAAGTCCGTTTTTAATTTATTATTAAATTTGCTTTAATTTCGGATCGTTTTTTTGCGTAATTTATAGCTTAATTAGGGCTTATTACCCCTTTCGATATCGGATAAAAATAATATAATTTATATAGTAAAAATAAAAGGCCTATATTCCTATAATAATACCGTATAAAGGTTTTCCCGTTTATTTCGGGTCTTTTCGGCTAAAATAGTATTAAATTTTTAACGCTTTTACCGGGTTTATTTTAAACGTTTTAATAAACGTACCCGGTTTTTTTTATAGCGGATTTAGGCTTTTAGTTTTTCGTCCGAGTTTTCCGGTTTTTCGAAAAGATTTAACTATTGGGATAATTTTCCCGCTTTTAATAGTTTTATTATTTATATTCCGCCGCTATTTTGCGTCGATAGTATTAAGGTTTTATTTTTGTTAATAGGTAATATAAAAAAGGACGAAATAGTCCCGAAATCGTTAATAAATTAGCTATTTAATTTAGTATTCGAGTTTTTATTTATATTATATTATAGATAGTTATATAAGAAAAGGATTAAAGTTATTACGATAAAGGATAAATTAGGTATAGTATTTTAAAAAATAGTAAAAGGTAAGAACTAATCCTTACCTTAATAGCTATTAAGGTAAGGGAGTCAGGTATATATACAGTATATGGCGGGGTTACGGGGCCGGAGGCCCCGTACCCCATAAGCCGTCACATTTTAACCTATATTTTTTCTAATCCCTTTTTATTTTAACGGTTATTAATTAATAATAATAATAATAATAATAATAATAATAGAAAATTAATTTTAAACGTAAAGTTTTATAACTAAAGCCTTTATTATATTACGCTTTTATTACGTTATGCCTTTATTATATTAAGCCTTTATTATTTTAAGCTTTTATTATATTAAATTAGGTTTTTAATTATATCGCGCTTTTATTATTTCGGCTTTTATTATTTCGGCCTTTATTATTTTAAACTTTTATTATATTAAATTAGGTTTTTAATTATATCGTACCTTTATTATTTCGGTATTTATTATATTAAAATTTTAACTTTATACTATATTATAGTTTAAAAAAACCCTAATATATTATATTTATATTTAAAATCCGTCCTATTATTTTATAAATTACTATTATTATTAAGTATTTTAAATATAATAATAATTATATTCCTTTTAATACCGGTATTAATACGTATATTTAGGTTTTCGGTATAAATGCCGATTTTAGGAAGTTTTAAAGGAGTATTTTTTAAAGCAATTTAATAAAATCCCTATTTATTAATTAAGGCTATATAATTAATAAATATAAGCCTTTAATATTATATAGAAATAGTATTTATATTAGATTTAATATTTCCGAACCGTTTTATTTAAAAGTAATTATTAAAGCTTATAAAAAATAGGTTAACTATAACGATATTTTATAATATAAAATTAACTAATTAAACGGCTTTATTATTTATAATTAATATAGTATAAATATTACGTTAATTAATTTTTTTATCGAAATAATCCGAATATAAATTTATAAAGTTATTTAAAAATTCGAAACGGTAATAAAAATAAATATAGCTTAAATATTTAATATATTATTTTTAGTTTATAAATAATAATAAACCGTTTTAAATATTATAATTATAATTATTAATATTTATATTAAAAAATAGATTTTAAAGGCATATTTTACTTTATAAATAATATTAGTAAATTTTAAAAAAAGAAAAGGACTTCTGTAATAATTTTTATATTAAAGAAAATAACGCTATAGGGGTTTTAATTCGATTAATTAAAGCCTAGCGTTAAAATAATATTATATATAAATATATAATATCGGTATATAAATATTATAGTATTTAAAGTTTAATAGGTTTATAAAAACTAGTAAAAAAAGCTTATAAATAAATTCGTAAAAGGACTTATAAAAAAAGCTTATAAATATTACTAAATAAGGTTTTATATTAATAAAAGCACTATAAATTAATTATAATAAATAAATAATTACATAAAACTCGAAATTTACTTTACCTACCCGTTATTTTAGCTGTTTTGATATATATATAGTATACGTATATATTAGAGTAAAATATGCCCAAATGGGAAATCGTGGACTCCGAGAGTCACCGAGCTCCTGGCCGTCGGGGCCGCGCTACAGCTCCTCGCTCACTGTCTACGTCCATGGAGTCCGCTTCCGCTCTTCTGCATCACCTTCCTGCTGCAGTCCCTCGGCATGGCCTACCAGGACTCGCACTCGAACACGTTCGTCAGCGGCTTGAGGAACGTTCCTCATCGATGGCTCGGCTTCATCCACGCGTGTTATGCGCTGGGTTGCTTCGTCGGCCCTCTCATCGCGACGGCCATCGCGACAAGTGCGAACCCCATGGCCATTGACGGGTGGAAGAGGGTGTATCTAGTGTTGATAGGGATATGCGTCCTAAACATGGCCGGCGTCCTGATTGCCTTCCGTGATACCGTCTGGAGCAAGCTGCACGCGGGGGATCGCTACCCAGGCCAGAACAGGAACAGGGTGGCAATGAAGGAGATGGGGAGGCTTTTCGGGATGAAGACTCTATGGCTTCTGAGCCTGTTTTATTTCTTCTACCTGGGTGCCGCGTTTACGGCCGGAGGCTGGGTGGTCGAGTTCCTGACTACGGTCCGTGGCGGAGACTTGGCCAACGTAGGATACGTCCCGACGGGGTTTTACGGCGGCATGCTCGCCGGGCGCATTCTACTGGCAGAGCCTACGTTCCGTTACGGAGAGCAGAGAATGCTTTTAGCTTATAGCGCCTTGTGTGTGGTCTTACAGCTCGTCTTTTGGCTACAGCCAAACATCATCGGCAGTGCTGTGGCGCTGAGTTTTATCGGATTTTT
This sequence comes from Xylariaceae sp. FL0662B, assembly GCA_022376535.1. NCBI lineage: Eukaryota > Fungi > Ascomycota > Sordariomycetes > Xylariales > Xylariaceae > Xylariaceae sp. FL0662B. The sequence continues at coordinate 38,914 of JAJJKD010000226.1, read as the reverse complement.
TGCTGGTCCCTTCTTTGCTACTGTGAGCAAGCCTTTACCTAGCTGAGGCGGATTTATAGGATCAAGAATATTGATTTTCAATTTCACAGGGGATGTCTGTCGCCTCGAAATTATTCTCTCGAGAATCTCAACCTGCCGCCCTAGGTAAGGAAACCCGATATGTAATACAATGCTATCTTGTACTAATATATACTTCTTAATTTTAGGCTTTATTTTCGTCCTAGCTCAAGCCGGTGGGGCAATATTTCCTTCCATTACAGGCTTGATAGCGACGCAGGCGGGTGTGGCCGTCCTGCAGCCTATCGTGTTGGCACTCTTCGTTGCTTCAGGACTTGGCTGGTGGCTAGTCCCGAAGGTCCCGGTCCATAGAGAATAGATATTCCTAGCATGTGTAGGAGCTTCGTCGTAATTTACAGTTATTTTCTTCGCAAAGTGAATCAATATATTATACTAGCGAATTCAAGGATGCTAACAGTATATTGAACTCAAATAAATGAAGAGCGCAGATACAGTCTCCTCAGACTGTGCAGAATACAATCATCGTATACTGGCCTTTATCAAACGTCGGAATGGGCCTTTTCTATCTTTTATTTTTTCTTACAGTCCTGGCCAATATTCAAAATAAGTCGTGGAAACGAAGCCTTTAAGTAGGGCATAGTACAGACTAGGGGGGAAACGACAACTGGCACCAGGTGAAAGTCAATACTGCACGTACCACCAAAAAGCCTTCCGACACCAATAAAAGTTGAACCCATTCTTCTTGCTCTCTCGTTTCTTCCTACAACAAATACAAGTGAGAATTTTCGCAAGCGAAGAATGTCAACATCAAAACTACTTCAATCTGGAAGCTTTCTACCATCTTCTAAGAGATGGACGACTGCATAGGTAGGTTTGCAATACTTCAAAGGATTAGACAGCAGGCCGCAGAGAGTCGCACCCATTGGTATTGGTATTCTCTTTTTTTCCCGTGTCGAGTCATCGCCAGTTGTTGGACGACCATCCTCCCCACCAGATATATATATATATATATCAACATCAACTATTATCAGCTTCGAATTATGCTAGAGCTTGCCGTCTCGATATTACATACAGCGAGCAAGTGTGGACAGTGAAGCGAGATGAAAAATTTGCGCCGTTCTATCGAGATCGACGTTCCGCGAGGCTTCCTACACCCAGCGTGTGTTTAAGATGGGCTGAGGTTTGGTGCTTGCTGGAGACATCCTACGGTGGATAAACATGGTAGACTACTTCTTACTGTACGTAACTGAATACAGACGCGGTGGTTTGCCACCCGTTCATCCCAAGAGTCTATGGAAATTTGGGTTTGTGTTAATCACATGGAGACCTTGAAAATTCTTCCGATTTCACATAGAATCGCACGCCTGATATATCATCTCAAGTTATTGTGTCCGTATACCTTATTTACATCTTGCTATCAACCGGTGGTCTGTGAATCATGAGCACCACGTAGGTTCTAAATTAGAGTTTAATTAGAGGCCATACTTACTCACTTGAAGTTGTTCTTCATAGTGCGCAGCTGTGCCATCACCTCTACCGGGTCTGTCTTGCCAGTGGCTTTCTGAATTGCAGGATCCTTCGAAACGTTAGTCTACACTCGATTTCTGGGTGCGGCCGCCTTGGAGTAGGTACTTACGTCTACTCGCATGAACACGTTATGTTGCTATGTAGAAGATACGGTTAGAGGCAACGCTCCAATTAGGTTCATGGCGGTATCAGTTACCTTCTCATCGCCAATCGTGAATTTTCCTTGCGTCTCCTGGTTGTCCTCTGCGAAAGATTGTAGCTTCTGGATTGCCGCATTTTGCAGGACTGAGACGCCAAATTTGACGTTAGCCTTAGTATATTCGTGTCCAGGCTGTGAAATCTTAGCTCAGATCCTATGTGGATAGTCATTGCAATAAGTCACGAAAAACCTACATAGGCCTTGGTGTCATCCGGCAATGATGCCAACGTCTTGTTCAGGGCAGTGTGCATCTCCGCCGCAGTACCCTCGAAGAATCTCCCACAACCTGAGACAGATCAACTTTTAGCTTCTTCTATTCAACCCATGGATTGTAGCATAATCCCAAGTACGTACCACCGTGGAACAAGGTATCTCCTGTAAACACGGCCTTGTCATCACCATCTTGCATGAACCAGCAAATGCTGTCCTGCGTATGGCAAGGCGTGTATAGACCCTTCACTGCAATGCTTCCGAGTTTGAATCCCTCGCCATTCGCTGGAGTCTGCGTCACGCTCTGGCAGTCTTTGCCGCCGATAATAGGCAGATTTGGCGTCCCCAACTCGCTTCTCTATAGACATTTGAGTTAAGATGTTTCTTTAACCTATAGGGACTAACACGGTTTGGCTAACTAATTTGTCATTTCCACCCGCATGGTCCCAGTGACTAGAATGGCCATTAGTACCGGATAACTGAGCCGGGATGAAAATACTCACTGATGGGTGTTAACAATAGCCGTGATGTTAATCTTGCCACTTGCAATAGCCTGCTTTAACACAGGTGCAACCCTGTAGCTCAATGTCAGGATCTCGGAGTTCCAGATCGGTTGCGCATGGTTTATCTTACTCTGCAGGGTGGGCGGGGTCAATGACGACGGCATCTTTAGACTTATCATCGACGACGAGGTAGGCGTAGTTGTCACTACTTCCCGTCCCTGGAAGTATTGAATGCTTAGGATCGGAACGGCCTCCTGATTCGAGCCTAATGGGAACTTACACATAGGAATTGATTGGATATGCATGGCGCGTGTGAAGGCAAACTAGATATCATAGAGTTAGGGTCAACCGCATACGATTCAAGGGACTTCATGGCGCGTGGTTATGCCAGGACACTCACGGTTGCGTTTAAAGTGCCAATTCTTCTAGTAACCAGAGGTCTGACTCTTGCAAAGTAATTCATGAGTACGGAACGTGATAGTAGTATGTTATCCAATGTCCTTGCTTACAAATTGGAGACATGTAATGGGATGCTCTAAACTTACATATGTACATGTACCAAGCAAATGGTAATAATGACGTCGATTGTTCGTGCCGGTCCGCTAACAGCCGGCATGGTAAGAACATTGTCTCGGCCAGCTTATCGCCGAGCTGGATGACGGTATCACAAGTGAACCAGCACGTTTCGCCATAGCTCATTTAATCAAATACAAGGACCGGAGCAGATACCTACGTGATTGAGGTCTATAGACAGTTTCTTGCACTAAAACTTGAAGTCCCCGGCAAAAGTTATAGGAGATGCTATATAACTCCGATCGGTTTCGGCTTCCATGGGCCTTCGTACCGAGACCACCCCTTTGTCTGAGTTGGCATCTGGGCAGGTTCTTCGGTAGCTTGATGTGTGCTTGCAACCTCTGTTGTCTCGATCTTATTGTTTGCCATCTCTATTTCGGACCTGATAATATTCAAATCTCTCGTCGCAGATGGGTGATCGGCATCTGTCATAGTGGTTGACGAAGGCATAGAACTCCCATCTAGTATTCCTTGAGATAGCTGTACAGACCGCAGTATTATCCGGGGATCTTCGGACGAATCTGCGATCTCAGCTAAGCTCTGCATTAGAGTTGTCTCATCCCATTGTTTCAACTGCTTCTGTAGAGTTTTAGTTTCCGCGGTTGACTCTTCCTTCAAGTACTGCAGCAAAAATTCACGGCAGGGGTTTGGTTTCTCTCGGTCAGTGTTTTCATCATCCGAGAGGTTCTTCCAGTAATAGTCCCAGATCCATGCAAGCGCCCTTTTCGCCGCGGTCCTAAGCTTTGATAACGAAGGCAACTGTTCATGGGTGGCTTGATGTCTCAGCTCAACAAACGTAGCTGGCAGGCCAATAGTCTTAGCAATCGAATACATGCTCAGCTTCCGCTGTTTGTCCTGCTGGCTATCGAGTAGCCCAGTTACGAAACTATAGTAGAATACCGACTGTCAGTAAGCTTGCAGAGTATGGCGGCTTAGCGGCAGGCATTTGAGAGATTGTGTGCTCAAAACTTTTATACTATCTCTTGTATTAAACCCCGTTAACAAACATTAATTGGCCATGCTACGCGAGGCGCCCTGAATTCATTTTGTCGCGAGTTTCCAGCTTTCAAAACACATAGCTAACGCCAATCTCTAATTTAATTAAAGAGGCCAAAAACACTCCGGTCGGTATGTAGACATACACAAGAGGCAAGGTAGTCTCAGACAGAAATATGGCGCTGTCGGGCTTGAAAGGAATAACAATATTGCACATACCGGCTGAACGCCGCCGAATAGGCGGCTCGTATAGCGTACGAAGAAGAATTGGCTCTGGTCCTGGTCTCCTGGAGATCGCTGAGGATGGCAGCCATCAGAAGCGCCGTGGACTCGACCAAGTGGGGACAGCCACCACGCTGCATCCACATTGACACTCGGGAGACGGCATGCTGCTGCTCAGCTTCTATCTTCGCCTCTTCTTCGTCCCTGCCCTGGCTTCGTTGGCGTTCGGCCGAGACGCTGTTTTCGTCGTTGGCCGATGATGACGGTGGTGGTGACGGATAAAATTGCCCGCGGACTTTCAATAGCTCTGCCCGGTTCCGCCAAGGCGTGTGGATATACTGGACCATCGTGCATACGTAACAGCGAGTGGGCAACCTAGTTACGGAATTTGGCGCGGCAGGCGTGGAAGCGAGAACATACGCTCGTAATTCTTTAGCTTGACGATCTTCAGTGTTTGAGCAAGTTCTTGTCAAGTTCAGATTTTAGTCAACGGACTGAGAAATTTGAACTTTGCTAAGGACCCACTAAAGAAATACAACAGGCCATCCGCCTGGTATGTACTTAAATAGCTGAGAATAGGAGCTAGTAAATGTACCTCCAACTTGATTCACTAACTCTTGCCCATTTGGTAATATTGATAGTATCACTCACTTTTTGAATTGCTAGTACTCGACTAGGTCGATAAATAAAACGGGCTTCGTTTATTTATTTTACCAGGATATCCCGCACAAGATCGATGGGATTTACATAGTAGTGAATTTACGCATGTCTTAATATCCACCTATGGCGAGGACTTTCTTCGTTCTTTTTTGCCGTCTAATGCACAGTAATATTCCCTCCCCTACTATAGGCCATTAGGCGCACATAGCCAACCCCTTTCCCTCTTGCACTAGACTAATGCGATTATCATCCTATCACTGGCCCACCAGTCACATCCAACCCCTTACGAGATGGTCTTCTCGATCAGGTAGATTTCGTACTTACTCTTAGCTCCTTGATCGAAGGATCGTTAATCCTCGAGTTCATTGGAGCTAGAACCATTTTCTTGGACATCGCCCGGTTGACTGCCTACTAGTTTAGCCATGGCCGAATAGCCCTTGGGATCGCCGTTCATATACACAGAATCAATGTCCTAACTTCCCTGTTTCGATCTCGAGTTTCTGCTACATCATAACGAATCTCGCTCACCTGGCTCATACTGCATCTTCTCCAAGGTGACGCATACGCAGCCTAGACAGAGGTTTGCCCTGGAGGATGATCTTCTCGTTGGATAAGATATCGATCCAGCGCAAGCCGCAAAGGATTCATGTATTCCCCTGGACCAGAGGCAGCCTTGGGCAGAATGGCGAACTCACGTCCGTCTGCTTGCTCGAATAAGCACCCAGAATCTTCTGTGTCGTTTCTGTCCAGGAGACAGGCTGATTGAGAAGGTCTTGCTAGACATCATCTAAGAAGCTAATCTCAACCGATGCCCAAATGAATTAGGGGAAGTCTCAGTATCTGAGCGTACCCTCGAATAATGGTCTGGGTTCCGGAAATGTTGTGTCGGTATGGCTCCTTATAGGTGATCGATTCTCGATTCGGATAAACAACGAACATGTAACCCAGGTAGGTTCGTATGACTTGGTGGTGCCGTTAGATGAGACTCCCACGACCTTGCCGTCTTCCCAGTACTTAGTCGAGATCTGCAAAGCCAATAAGACGCCGCGAGAAGACCAGGACAAATTGTAGCCTAGCGGATTATACGAGGCATCTTAGTCCATCACTGTAAGTCAAGAAACCAAGCCCAGAATCTGACCATCAGCCTTGTAGACCTCCTCTGCTGCCTTTATAGCCTAGAGAATGCCAATGGCCAGGTCTAGACTGAATTCATTCATGACTGTAATTCCCGCCTCCTTGCATTGCTTGTCAACTTCCAATGTCGCCGGTAAAACATAGTTGGCTGTAACGACGTACTCCTTCCAACGAATAGCCAACTTGATAGAGGTAACAAGAAAGTTATAAGGGATCAAGCTGATGACCAGATCATGCTTTGCAACTTCGGCATATAGCGCCTTATCGTTGTTGACATCGAACGAGATAGCGCCGGCATTCTAGACACCTTTTAATAGCGACTAAGCCGAGGCATGAGCTCTGAACGCTTGGACAAAAGCTGATCCAGATTTCAAGGCCTTGATTTGGTCAGATTTTGCCTGCCAACTGTCACTGAAATGCCATAACTGCTCAGGATTTCAAGTGTCGGTAGAGTTACAAATCCAGCGCCTAACATCAAACACCTTGCTTTCGAAGTACACCAGCTAGTGAGCACCTGATGGCAGGGTTTAGGGCTTCTTACTGAGACGACATATTTACTGGTTCTAAGGTAGAAATGAATGTATAATTGGCGTCCTTTGTTCAGTCTTTTAGGGGGGCTACTCGCTAGTGTGTCTACAAAATCAGGACAAAATCAGGCCTTCGCATCTGAAGTTTTGAACCACGAAGAGCAAAGAAAGAAAGAAAATTCTTAAAGAGTGGCACGCGAAGTTCCGATCATTGAAAAGTAGCATTTTCTTTGCCGAGGGATTACTTGTACGAGACAGTTGAAAGTTATACCGAGTGGATCAAATAACAATCCATAATAAATCCAGAAGAACCTCACTTCTCTAAAATAGATATAGGGGCCATAAATTTGGAATTTTGCATGTTCCCTATAGAGCTTGGCGTTTTCGGTTGCTCCAACACATAACGCTAGGTACCAATCTTTCTGTTCGTGGCGTGTCGTTCTTTCATTCCGTCTTCGTCATGTTTCCAGGAGTCTGACTCATATCGTAATTGTGTGGCTACCTAGGTAGTTTCTTTAGTTTTTCTGTTCCGTCTAACTTGCGCATGCATGATGTATTTATTACATTAGGAACTGGCGATGTTAAACACTAATAAAATGCAGGCTCGACTGGTGTCGTGTTGATGCAGTGCGGTCTAGCTGACAAGTGCCGTGACAAAAAAGGGTCCTCTCTTCAGGCCGCCATAGCCGATTCCCGCTATCGAAATTACTTACGTGTACCCGGGGGCGGAAGCAAAGTATTAGCATAGAAAGCTGGACCAACATGTGACGCAAACATCCATGGTGTTGGATCCATCACCCACTCAATGCAGGTGGGTGGGTACTTGGATGGTGTAGGTTAGGTATCTGTGTACATGCAGACATCCCCGACCAATGAGGTAGGTGTCCTGCGTACGTACCTTTGTGCAGCCCCACATTCCCTCATGGAAGCTGCGACCGTCAAGCTGGGGATCTTGGCGGGTGGAGTGGATTCAATACTTACATTAGGTAGCTACTGCAAACTTAAGATAGGTACCACATGGGGGGTTCGAGCCAGATGTGGGGCAGGCTGGCAGGCATGTCTGTTTTGACGCAGAGCCCCAAATAGAATGTTGGAGATCCCTGCACTATTCTGCTGGTCTGAGCTGATATCCCTGCAACCTTACGAAGATAAAATCGCCCCAATTTAGTTGGGCTAAACCTATTCGGTATTTCGACGTGTGGATGAATTCTAGAAAGCCGCGAGTACTGTGGAGATGATTTCAACCTCCCCCGAGCGGCACTCTCCAGCATCACCGAAGAGTGCACACTGCCGTGTTTAGTGAGCCATCACAAACAACATGTTTCATATTTACGGACATTCACACTTCAGGTTTGCTGTTGGTAGATGACTTCTGCAATGGTGCTTTCTTCATTTTTTTGGTGCAGGTTGGGATGTGATGCTACATGTACACCAACCCCATACCCAGCTATTATTAACCATTTTACATATATTCGTCCGCACGTTACATGTGGACCTTCCTCCAAGCACTATCCAGTCTTCAAGGGCCATACTTGGTTGTAATCCAGGCTTAGAGGCGCAGACAGCTGTGCTCGAATGTGCCGGTAGATTCATATCCAGTTCGATTGTTCGGCCGTGGTTGACTTGGCATCCTTCTCCTTCTCAGGCTCTTCCTCTTCCCCTTCCCCTTCCCCGTCGGCATCGTCTTTGTCGTCATCGTCTGTTGCGGGAGGTTCCCAAGCTTCTTCTAGTTTCCAACCTTGACCTCTCCGGTAGGTCGTGCCTAATAATTGTGATGTTGTGGTGCGATAATTGTCCAACCCAGGGTCTGTGTCCGTCTTGTTTGGTGGGTCATACAGACCCATTCCTACTAATATCTCTCCCTCTTCCTCCGGTTCTTCAAGAGGCTGATACGGTATCGTCTCTTCTGGTGGTACTGTTGGCCGTGGCTGCTGGACGGGTTGGTACTCGTCCGGCGTTGGGGGTGCTGTACAGGCATTATCAAATCCCTGGGTCGGAAAGCCATCCCAGTTGAATGAGGTCTGATTTGTAAATTGGGGGAAGGGCTCTGTTGCTTCAGGGCTTCCGCTCGTTGTATAAGAGTTCGAGGTGAATTGCGGTACGCAATTCCATGTATCATGTGATACGTATGCCGGCGTGACATGAGGCTGTGAAGTTGTTGCAAACGGTAGACACAGCGGAGAGAAAGTAGACATTGGCGAGGTTTGCCCAGAATAAGCTGCTGGCGTCGGGGGAAGATTTTGGTATCCTGAGTACATTTCCGAGTGGTTATAAGGCATCGGGGCAGGAGCAACGTATTGGGAGAAGTCAGGCTGTGGTATAGGTATTTGCATGTGCGGCTGTTGGAGATGTGAGGTAGGGTGCCAGCTAACTGGACGGCTACTCTTCACAGGATCCTCATGGCTTGCTGTGCAATCTTGCATCTGCAGCAAAAGAGCTTGGTCCAGGGCCTGCTGACGACGTCGGGCCAAGTTGCTATCGTTCATCATAGTCCTCCGACGTGCCGCCATCGCTTGAGGACTATTGTTGGCACTGCTTGGTTTAACAATACGCATAGCGTTTGGTGTTCGTTGGTGTCCATAGGAACCCCGTGACATGCGCCGAATCGAGTCAGATATAGCGAGCTGCCGGGATAATTCATCAAAACTCGGGCCTGATGAGTAGTTCTGAGGTGGAATATGCGGCATATTGGCCGGCAAGAGTGAAGGCATCATCTTGATAAGACGACAGGAGAGGACGATGTCTAGTGAAAAGTGTCGAGTGAGTATGGAGAAAAGCCAGGTAGGAATTCCGTGAATGTAGATATGAGATATCTGATAATGGGAGGATGGCCAGTTAAGTATCTATCTATTTCGAGGTTGTGTCGAAAGGTAAAATTGGACCATTCGGTAAGAATGCAATATAATGATTAAAAACCCTCATTTTAAAAAAAGGTTAAATCAAACTAGAGACGTGGAAGGAGTTGCTATGTGAAGCGGTATATGGATGATTATATTGGGGCGGTAGGGCCGAGAAACAATACTTATTAGAGACATTGTCCGGGTTTGGCATGTGTGTCTACGCATGTCTGCTTCACCTGTATGACGGTTCGCCTAGTTGTTTTTTGCAAACCCTGCGTCATATGGTTCCGGCAGGGATCTCAGATGATCAGTTTAAGAAAGGGATCCTTCATTGTGGTGATGGCCGGGGACGGGCGGACGATGATGGTAGCGTTGGTGTAGTGGGCTAGACTAGGTAGTGGTCTTTGACTTACATAGTATTAATTCACACTTATGGCTGCAAGGTATATTCTAATTACATAGCATACATATGTAGGCGGCAGGGCGGGCGGGCGGTCAAAGAAACGGATTTTGTCCGAAAGGAACAAAGCCACTAGGCGCCTGAAGTAGTAACCCTTGGCCCCCATCGACTTTCCTGTTCCGTACAGTAACCTTACCTATTCTGCGGTGTAAACGAAGCGTGGGTTTGGGGGGAGAAGGGGGGAGGATGGAACATGCTTTGTATGTACAACGTACCAAGTAAGCAAATTCGATGGGAGTGTACGTAGGGGTGGGTAATGGTGTGTGTCTATCCTGGTGCCGGTAAGAGAGTAGGCATAAAGATTGTTGATTTGTTATACGTAGGGATAATGCTAAGCCCCAGGGGGTGTGAAGGAGACTAGATAGGTGTGTCTCTTGTAATCACATCGGGCTGGAGGAGGAGGCGGCTAGTCACCTATATCAAAAACACTTAATTACATAGTACAGTAGTAGTCCGGCAAGATCCAAGAGATGCTTCGAATCCGAAGCGGTTCCATCGGTAAGGTAACCCTGGACCGCCACCACTTGACTGGCTCGACACTATGTACTTATATGCACACACATATGTATCCACTAGACCCTGCCGACCAGAACAGCCCTCACGCCCTTGATCTAACGTATGTATGTATCCCGCAGCAGACATGCTAGTCAAACCTGGACGGGCCTTGAAATTATCATTAGCCGCTTCGTTATTTAGCCCGCGTGGTGGATCACGGACCCATGGATCACAAAGCAGCCCATGCGCGCCGGGCTAGAAATGCAAAGACACACAACACAATTGGTTTGGGACGGAATAAGAGACAAAAGGGGGTGAAATTCTACAAGTACGGAATGAGGTGGGGAGTGTACGGAGATACGTATGTAAATTTATGAACGCTATATCGATTTTTTTTTTTTTTGTGTTAAATCTGCTTGGCGCCCTTTTCCTACCTATGTAACATCCGTGCCCTAAGATATTCAGACATATTTTGGGCCAATTGAGGGGAAGAGTGCAGAGAAGTCTCCCTTGCCCTTTGCACAAACCGTTGTACATAAGTTAGTAGCATCCAATTCAATCCAATCACACCCCCACCCGGCCTACATACACTGTAGTAGTTTTTCGGCTTCCGTGTACTTCACCGATGGCAGCATTGGAGTACGGGAGCCACAAATCTTATCGCGCCAGCCTGACTTGTGTATTGCATAGCGTCAGTCACTATGTATGTACTACGTATAGTAGATGGTAGGCAAAAGTAAAATTTTCATACATAGTAGGAGAGCCTTCCCATATACATGTGGAACTTTCAACACATAACTATGATCAACGGCAACGTAAGAAATATAGAAGATATCTACGTTGGCCGAGACCATACCTGTGATAGTTGAATTTTGAAACCATCTAGGGAAGGCAGCAAATCGTCCATCTTCAACATGTTGATTGGTTCTGAGTCATAGCCTTTTTTTCCCTGTGTACATACGTATACAGGGATCAATATCAGATGTGAGACCCGCTCAGCGCCAGTGGTCTTGTCGGGGATCTTCAAAAGCAGGCAGGGCCAAAAGTAGCGCCTACCTGCCTCCCTCCTCCTCCTCCGGACCTTCAGTAATCCTCCCCTGCCCCCTACAAATGCCGCCTGTAAGGATAAATGTGACCAATGGGAAGTAACTCCTCTCGATGGACTATCCATTTCCGTGGGAGCTATGCAGTACATAGGTAGGTACCTACCTCATATCACACATCAACCTTCAAGGGAACGCAATGACCTGCTGGATCAGCACGCTCATATTACTGCAAGTAGCAACACTCGTATAGGTATAGGTACTAGTTAAACGATAGCATTCACGGAAAGCCTAATATGGCTACAGAGTCGAGCAAAAGTATCTATACTTGCATATGGAGTGCCAGTCCTTGGAGATCCCCTTACTGCAATTTATATCCGGATACTGCGTACTCTTTTCCACTCACCACTATCCTGCTTACACGCTCGCTCCTTTTTACCTCGATGCATTCATTCCTTTGAAGTGGCTGGACGGCTAATAAGTGACAGCCTGGTTGCATCGAGTTTCATCCAAGACCACCCAACCCTTCTTACTTCGTCACGTCTTACATACTATTACCTTTGTGGTAACAATTTGGAAGCCACATACAGTAGGCATGAATGACTTGGCTTTTCGATTCTCGCTGAGCACAATCACTAAACATGGCCTAATCGGCGCTTTTCTTGCATGGCCAGCAACTGAACAACCAGATAGTTGACCCAGGGTGCCCTCGGAACAACAACAGTAACTGCAGATCACCGAAGTTATCACGAGATTAGGTTGGCCCTTAAACAGTAGACGTTCCTACAGGCTACACGTACCGGTGCTACGGGAATCGTCGTGGTTGTCTTTTTAACAAGCGCTGGAAGGTCGAAATGTGTTTCGAGCATTAAGGCCCCCTATTTGAGAGATCGTTACGTATGTATAGTATAGTATGTACATACGAAATTATGGGCTGTATAATACATAATAGCTCGAAAAGCCTACAATGATCATGGCTGGTCGCATCAACTAATTTGGTTCCATCCCCCACTACCAAATCGGCCAATCTCACCCTTTACGGTCTACCTAACTAGAATGTCATGGTAGAAACTTGCGAAGACCTGTTAGGGCCTTGTACACATCGTCCGAGTGAAAACCCGATCTGCATCTTATCCTTTCGCCGGAGCCTATCTACTTGCAGCCAGGCGTACGTACGAAGTACACCAGAATGAAACCCTCCATGCCTGAAGCCGTTAAAATTGTCCAAGCAGGTGGAACGGATCCTAGTCTCAAAGGGAGCAAGCTACCCAATTCCTTCATCGTCTCGTACAACTTACAAGTCGTGGCACACTCCTTGACGTGTCCAATCAACCAACCGAGGCTCTCTGGAGGTTTGCGTCGGGATTGCTGATCCGTGCCCTCCATACCTCTATTTACACTTATTAGGAGTTCACACTATGATTTTTTCAGCTCCGATCAGCCAAAACTCGTCCGAGCCTGGAATATACAGCAGCCATCCAATACACGCACTAGATTGTCACACAAGCCTGGTCGCCACCTCCATCCTTGGCTTTTTTCACCGTTAAATCTTGTTTATGGGCAGAGTGGTTATTACTTCGCCCTTCTCAACCTCGAGGCAGTGGGGCTTTATCCATCCAGCCATCCTACAGTACCTATGCCTCGTGCCGCGATGCTACACCCGTCAAATGAGGACTTCATCACGAGCATGGATGACGCTCATGCAAGCACTCTGCGAGTCAGAGATTACTATCGTAGGATGCCCATAGCTAGCTACCGATCCTGCCGCACGCAGCATGTTTGTGGCCCCACCATCGCTGGAGCTTCCCCGTCAGCCTCCGTAAGACCTTCGTCAAGCCACCTACCTAGCGGCTACATATTATACATAATACATACTATGTATGCAACCTACCTGCAGGCGGCTGTTTCGTAACAGGATCGAAAAGGTTCTAGGTTACATACCTCTAATACCCATATCATTTTGCAAGGTCAGAAGAAGAGCTCTGGTGAAACCGTGGCTCGATGTCAAGTGGCCTTTATGCATGTCTAATAGACCAGGCCCGCCAATAGTTACACAAGGTCGCTAAGGCTGAAGATGACGGGGGTCCCCATTTCAACTATCCAGTCTACTTACGTATATGCGCATAGGAGGTTAGCGGCTAGGTATGTTTGGATTACGCTACATGGTGTTAACATGGACCATGACATTTGCGTCCGCCTGCGTTGACAAGAGTCAGCGACACCAGGTTTCCTTGAGTGATGATCAGGGTGTGATAGTGGCCCCGCCGCCCGCTCCAGGTATGTACAGTACTGCGTACGAAGTTAGACGATGCAGTTATGGTGACTACGTATCTTGCCAGCTGGCTAAGCAGTCCTATCCCACTAACCCATCTCTACAAGTACATACATAGGTACATATGCCTTCCGCAAAGCCCAGTCTTTCTTCGCGTATGTAGTGTATGTACATACGTACGTACTTGTGGTGCGAACTTGTGGTGCGAACTTCTAGTACCGCGTCCATCCATACCTACATAGCATATTCATCCATACAGTACGTATCGAGGTACCCTCCGCTTTATTAGCGTCGTTGCAACTACTAGTATGCGTTTCCATTCTACTATACTGTAAAGGTTCAACTCCACCATCGTCATCGTCATCTTCCATGCAAGCGCCTGAAATCATCGTCTCGTCTTATTTATATTCTGACAATCACCACTCGATCTAAGGGCTGACCGATGTCCTGCAAGTTGACCATACAGAGACATACATACTATAGTACATACATATACTACTTAAGTATATACGCAAATCAAGTCCACGGCAAGACTTGCCGACAGCACTTCAAGAGATACACAGCTAGCTAAGAATTTACTAGTTCCGTAGTAGTACTCGAGCCCCTGTCAGCTCGTGGGACGGGATTGAGGGAGGAATTAAAACAATGCCAGGGAATTCTCTGGAAGATTTCCATTTCTTTTTAAAACTCTATCCAACCCTACCCCGGCTAGAGCTGGTCGGGATCTCATGTCATTTGGATCTCGGCTTATTGTGGGGAATCGGACAAAACACAGGGCGCATCACCCTTGATATGGATTGTTAGCAAACGTCCATCGCAGGGTGCCAAGTACACATATACATACATACATACGTATGTGCAATGTACGTACAAAGTCATCCTCTGGATTATGAACGGCGACATCTGATTGAGCTAGGGAGTACCTTTGGCCGATCCCCAAGGATCCCTACCGAAGCAAGGCTTTGGACTCAGCAGACTCAGCCAGATTTCCTTACCAAGAGGTTCCAATCCTATACATAAGGTCTGCCCGCATTTCGAAATCTTACCTCCGTAGGGTTCATTAAACTTTTTCGAGAAGGTCCCTCATCCCATAGCGGAGATACTACGTACTGTACTAGGAGAGCCAAGGAGATTTTCGAGCTTCGCTAGTGCCAGGTCGAAAACCACGCCGAGAGGGTCCATTCGCACCACTAGAGTCTTTTTATTGAAAAATGAAGCTCATATGGCAAAATGGATCATGGGTTCTCGACAGCCTACAGGATGGAGGCTGAGCCCTCCAAGCCGCTTACTTAGTATCGGCACCAGTCAGACGACCATCGACATAAGGTAAATACACCCCTGGGCTTGCGTACGCGTTGCTTCGTTACTGTCCTCGGCCCCCTGAATTCTTACCACAAGGCCTTCACGAGCAACCAACTGCGGCGAAACCCGGACACAAAGAGGCCTGTTCTCCGCCAACAAATAACTACACTATATGCTACGATGAAGCTCATTCTATGGCACCAAGCCTTGGACCTGGAAAAGGCATGCTTGTCATCTGTGCAAACACAACCGCAGACACATACTACCTAATGTAATATGTAGGGGCCGGGGCCGCTTGCGCTCGTAACTCTACTGGACATACAAATTACTCCATATGTGTAGTTGCATTGTTCGAATCTTGCATGCTCGGAAACATCCACACCGGAAAGGATCAGCACTAACTCCGGCCAGTAGTTCACTACCTAATTCAACGATACCTGAAAGGCTAGCTGGCTAGGTAGCCTGGTAGTCGAGTGGCCATCATCACAGTTCTCTCCTTGCACCGTACCTAATGCGCAGTAGGCACCAGGGCAGCCAAGGGCTCTCGACAAATTCTCATCACAAATGATAACGACTAATGAGCTCGACACCTAACATATTATCATGCACGTACGCAGCAGGTCGCAACATAAAATGCCCGACTGGATCGTTTTATCATCACCCAGGCTTTCGCAAAAGTACAGCGGGATCTAAATGAATGAGACATCAAGAATCCTTTCCCATACACCTATTAGACTGTGGCATCCTTCATACCATACAGGTATTACCAAGTTGAGGATCACACGAGCTCTCTAGTTCATCATATATATGTGTACCTGGTAGGGTTTACCCGAAACACTTACCGCCGGCATGAATCCCATTTGAAGAGAGGTGGAGCTTGGGCAGAGTCATTCAACACCAATCATATAATATAACTACGGTTTACTCGACATGTACAATCAGTTAGGTAAAGGGCTCCTTTCTGCAGGCTGATGGCTCAATACGTTGCGTTGCGTCATTGTTATCACCGTCTGCGAAGGCCAGCTACCTACCCTGCACCTATGCTGCATCGGCCTCTCACCCTCCGGAACACTGGCCAGAGTAAAGTGATATATTTATTCAGTTATTAGTGCCAACGTATCAATCCGTTCACTATTAGAGATGTGTTCAATGACTCCGATGTTGATAAGATACAGCCAACCAACTCACCTTCTTGATACGAACCAAATAGGCCGCGCCTCAACCGACTGCGACATATCAACTATTAACCCACGGTCAGAATAGACGATCATGATCGCTATGTAGTTACTACTATCTGGCACCCATGTCTGAAGTCATACTACGTATGCACAAATACGTTGCACTAGAACAGTTTCCTTCAAAGAGGGGGAGGGGGGTGAACGTCAATGAAATTCCCCATTATTGACCTGTTCGTGTCAGTTCAATCCTACCCCAGAGAGTTCCCTGGGGGCGTTGATACGAGCCATCACCCGGTCATACTTATCAATGATACACGGTGACCCAATCTTTCGGGCTACAGGAAGCCGCTCCGGCGTCCAACGGATCGCATGGATGCCGCATGTGGGATGGGATGGGACGGATACAGCACTTCAAGTCGCCCGCAGGTCCGTGGACAACCCCCCCTTGCTCACCTGCGATCTACTACAAGTACTACTACTCTATTACTGGCGAACAAGTGCTTGCTGGGTTCCAACCAATATAATCGCGTCCCTGCCGTCTTACTAGCTTCATCTCTGTCACCCATTCCCTCTCTTACACACCATTTATCTGATGGATTGATCCACCGTCTCACCGCCTTATTGCCCCCCAGACGACATCGCTAATGCCATTTGCCCCAGTCCATTTACATAGCTTCTAGTACATAGAGGCCACCGAGGAGGAGGCAGACCCAATGCGCCCCATCTGCCTACTGGAGGCGATCGTCCAGTCTCGGCCGGTCTTTTTTCCCCTTTTCCACGCCCAACCGCACATAACCTTCCTCGCGATATCGTCCTACCTACCCGCGAGATGGGTCACCCTAGGTACGTGATATACGAGCCATTAATTTATGTAGTAGACTAAACCGTCGGTTTCTTGCTTTGTGCCCGAACTACGTTTGAACATTCCGGTCAAAATGGTCTGCATTTTCCAATGCCAAAAGTTACCATATACAGTATAGTGAAATAGTCCATTTGCAGACCTCCTACTACAATAGGCGCCTAATCAATCTCGTGTCCGGCTGAAAACTCGCTCGTCACACGACCATCACTCGGCCATCACTCCCGTCAGGTCCCAGTAACACTCACCCTCAGAGTCGGCACTCAGTTTGATTGAGACGCCACACCAAGGCGCTTCGTCACGTTGGTTCCAACGCCGTCAAATCCCTCTCGTTGAACCTTGCAGGTAGCAAGCTGCACGGCAAACCTGACTTTCATCTCAGCGTCCCAATCCTCCTGGTGGCACAACATCCCGAACAGCAACCCGGCAATGAACGTGTCACCTGCTCCTACCGTGCTAACGCAGGTATAGGTTGTTAGTCTTCAATATTATTCTCATATGGGGCCCTCAAAACGACTTTGGGCAGTCATTTACCGTCTGACATACTCGACTACTTGAATAGCCTGCCCAGGCAATGTCGCTGGAACAGACACAGTATTCCCGCTAGGAAGTGATAGACACGATGCACCCTCTGAACCCCACGTACACAGGAGGAGGAAACTGGCTATATTTCAGCCTACCATCGTACTACGTCATGAAGCGAGATGATTCGAATGCAACTTACGCTCTCCGGGCGACGCCCGATTGGGCGCTCAGGCATTGCTGGGCGTTCTGGTACCGCTTACTCTGTGACCGATTGTCATTTCACTCACTCTAGGCCTTCTGCGCCGCTATCGGTTAGGGTTAGGGAGCAACTCACTTCAGCCCAGCTCCGCGAATAGAAAACGACGTCCGCCTCGGCCGCCAGGTCCTCTAATCCCTCTCGGCCCGGTTTCTCGACCTCGACGCTAATTCTTGTCTTAGAGAATGAGTTCCTCAGGTATCGAATGCATTGCAACGTCGTCTCGGGAATTCGTCCCTGTGCATTCATTCATTGTGTTATCAGAGCTCTACGCTAGGTGATCTATGCGAACATTAGTCGTCGGTATGTCGGCGTACCTCGAAGTGGTACCAGACCCCATCGCCGACGTCCCTAGTAGCGGTGATGAATTCGTCAACCGTCATCTCGGGTAAGTCGTTGTAGTTCACGAGCGTGCGACTACCGGTCGCCTCACTGCGTAGGATGTAGCTACTGGCCGGTTCGGCGTGATCGTCCCGATAAACGCATCTCGTAAAGTCTACGAGACTCGCCGGCCCAAAGGAATCTACTATCCTCCTCGTCGCAGGGGCTTCCGCACCAGGCAAACATGATACCAAGCAAGGTTTGACATCGGCTCTGCCTCGTTCCCTCAGGAGCTGCTGGAGCACCTCGAGCGTGTTGGGACAATTGCCACCACGGCGAACTTGTAAATTGGTGGCACGTAACTTAGAGTCCTCGCCCGGGTAGCAAGGCACGCTGCATGCAATGAATGAATGAGATGATCGATCTGAGTCAGGCCATGCTTATTTACGGCCGCGACTTTTGAACTCACCTTAGAATGGTGTCAAGATAGCAGGCCCCGACACAGATGAGCTTCATACTGTCGGTCGAGCTGTGCCACGGCATCTGTGGAATGTTCATCCACAGTCCGTTTGCAGAGCCAGGTCTAGACTCAGTAAACGAAACAAGAGTACATACCTAAGACCAAAGACTCAAATCAAAGCCACAAGGGAATTCACTCAACGCCACTTTCATGCCTTAATTGACATGGCTGCTGGCTGCTGGCTGCTGGCTGCTGGCTGCTGGCTGCTGCATGGAAGTGCTTTTACTTTACTGGTGGAACCGATGACGAAGCCTCATGCATGGGTTCCCTGTTGGATGGATGTTGGAGTTTCGCTCCGATATCTAACCTACCTACTGTACCAACGTAGTAGTAATGTCCATCTTGACCTGCGCACCAAGTAACCTAATACATAAGACGGGTGCAATCGAATATCGGGTCATCGTTTGACCGTTATTTGACTACGATTATTTCCTAACCAATCTAATATGTATGTAACCTACCTAGGCTGCTAGGCTGCTAAGGTGCTAGGTTCCTAGTCTATCACTTCTCACTTCTGACAGAGTTGTATTTCGCTTACGAACGGAAGATGGAACTGAGACACTCGAGTAATGCACGCGTGAACTGTTCATACCCTACTGTCTACATACAACAGCGCTGAAGTTCATCTGGACCATTCCATCCAACAGTGTCGCACGTTACAGGCGCCGTCAGATCGAGAAGGAATGCAGCCGAGAGTGAACCTAACTCACATATCATGTGAAACGTCCCAGAGCCTTTTTTCCCAGGGACCCGAGAGCGAACTTGCAATGCTACCTACTGTAGAACTCGCCTACGGATGTATGTACGTATATATGTATGATATATGTATGAAAGAAAAGCCTTGATCGAATAGGTAATAATACGGTCCCTGTGATTCGAGCTCGGTTACACACCGACACATTCCTATTCGACATATCCACAGATAGATCTGATCCCGATCCGATCTTGTTGCGGTCACAAGATGTAGAAAAGTGAATTGCCGAGTTTCGGAGTCGCGAAATCTGTGTGGGATGACCGTAAGTCACGAAAACCATATCCCTCCCAGTCCCTACATATGTACGAAGGTCTTCTATGACCCAGTTTTTGATGCCTCATACGCGTAGCTCTGGGAGGAGGTATGTATGTATCGGCCTCCCTACACACATATGCGGTCCAGTTTCTATCGAACTACAGTCGGAATTCTTGCCAAGTTATTTGCCTCCACGAATAACGACCCGGGGACGGTCTGTCTTATTTAGAAAAAAGAATGGAGTACCGCATGCATATGACAACTGGCAGCCTCGTGTGGGCATAGGTCCCTTTCTTTTCCCATAACTAAGTATCCAGGTATCCAACATTACACGGTATCGTCATCATGCTAGGCGCCAACACCTTTTCAACAGACATGTGACGGTACGGCCAACAAACCACGTCTTCTATCCCACGTTGAGTCAAGCTTCCCCAAGAAAGTAAGCCGAGTTTTATTCATAAGCCATTGGTCATGCCCCTGGCTTCAACAGAAAGACCCGCTGAACCTGGATACGGTCGGAGCTGAACCCAGCGGTGTTTCTTTGACAGTTTCGTTAAGGCGGACCCGGTTCATCCTTACGAGATGGAGTACTCTATTAGATGAGATGGCAAATGCCCGGCTCTGCATACTCCGCGGCACCTTTCTGCAGTGTCTCAGGTCCAGTGGGCATTAAACCGTCTATGACACATACTCGTTAGCTCACACATGGATAACTCATTTATGGCTACCTCGAGAGCGTAGGAGACCATAAGGATTGATTGAAACCCTCTCGACTCAGATGTTACATCCCAGCAGTTCAGCTAATCAGTTTTGATCATGGAAACCTTTTCCCTTGCCACAAGTATAGTAGCCGTCCTCAATACCGCCGTCGATATGGTCATTGATTAACCCTCAGCTAAAGGAGAAAAATGGTCTCCACTTACACTCTCACGCACACATTTTCTTCCTCCTTAGAATCGCTAAGAGTGCGTAAGATGAAAATTCCTTAGTCCTATTGGAATTCTGTATGATCGCCACATCTTACTACATACATATAAACTAGACAGATGAGCCACAAGGTGAATAACCGCATAGCGCTCGATCCTATCACACCTTGTTATTTAACTGGCTTCACTATGTCCAGACGCCACACCGCTTACAAGTAGTTTTACACTCACCTCCCTAGAACAACCATTTAGTATAATGGCATCGTTCAAGTTCTTGGGGTGTTATTCCGTCGAACACCGGATACAGACTAACGCCTTATATAGTTCCCAGACTAATAAACGAAGGAAGCTGCAGAATGAAGGGTTTCCCGGTTTGCTAGCTAATATACGGGCGGGATTCTAGGTTCATGTGTGTCTACCGTGATAAATATTATCAACCGGATCTATCCAATGTCTGTAGCAAAGGAGTAGGTGCTATGCTATTTTCCACGTAGTTAGATATATATCATAGTCATACCCAATTGAATGGTAAGCATCGGTTGGCTATATGGTGTATGGTGTGTGCTTTTGGCATGAGCTTTGTAAGTTTATATATACCTAGATATACATATATGTGCGGATAGTAAAAAAAAGGTGGGTGTCAAACTTAATAAATCAAGGTCGATAAAACTCTCTACATATACTAATAAGGTAGGTAGACTTTCGACGGTGTGTTCAAAGAGACTGAGCTCTTACTTCGCATCACAGACATTCCTCAGCTGTCAATATATGATTCACCCTTTCCTACTTGTCGATAAATTAAGGAGTAAGTTGCAACTTCGAGATGAAATAGGTTCGATTTATCACTGAACTTGATTGACTTTAAACCCAGCGACCTTCTTGCACATTAGCTAGAATCGTGTCTCCAAAAAGATCCATTTTCTAGTAGATCATACTATCATTTAGTTAATTTCGACTGCATATCACTTTATATTCAAACATCCATTGTCTACTATACCTACAGTTCCGTAAGTTTCCAGCATGTCAGAAACACCCAGCCCATCAAGTTGGGGACAGGTTGTCATGCCTATTATTGAGCTTCGGGAGCAGCAAGATCTGCTATATCAGGACCGCGAACCCGATCCTGCCTCTGAGGTCGAGTGCGATGTCTGTGTGCTCCCAGTTCCCATTAAAGAGTTGACAACCCTCCCGTGTAAGCATTCGTTCCACTGCAAATGCCTCATTGAGTGGTTAGAGACGCACGTCGAAAATGGAGGCGACGCAAGCTGTCCCTACTGCCGTGCCTCGCTCTACTACACCTGCGGAGCTATTATCTCCAAGCGACTGCTGCGTCCCGGCGTCACGATCCTCCCCGAAGAACTCGCGTCTCCGTGCCTGTGCGTCCGGTTCCCGGAACCATTCGATCCCGCAAGTATAGCCCAGGGCCGCCCTCCGTTATATATGCCGCACCCAACGTCGGATGAAAATTCAAACCAGAATGCAGACGCGGTGGGGCCTAGGGCCGTGTCTTGGACTGGGAGATTTCCACATATCGCCGAGGAGATCGAATCAAGGGATGAGCCCACATCCCCGAATCGGAACACGCCCACGGACTGGGACGACGTGTTCTTGGACACTTTCGCAGCTTTTGACGCGGCCGAACTTCGGAGACTACTGCGTCAGCATCTACCTCGAGATGACACTAGGGTAATATTTATGAACACGATCACGGATGGTCATATACCCGCCGACTCAGCAGCGGACCGGCACGGACTACAGGCGCAGGTCCAACAGCAGCAGCTAGATGAGTGGGATTTCCCACACCAGCGGCACTGCTCACCACTGCGTCCAAAGAACCAGTCCTTCCGGTTCCACGACTCGAACGGCGCGGACGCGATGACCACCCTCGGGCGGCCGCGGGAGGAGGAGGGGGAGCTCACATACGGGCGCACGCCGTACACCAAGGCGCACCTGGCGTACTCTCTGGACCGCGGGTGGCGGGACGCGACGGACACGCTGATGTTCGAGTGCCACGTGAAGACGGCCGTCTAGGGGGCCTTTGTCGGCGAGGCGCGCGCGCGCCTGGGGCTCGGGGACGTGCGCGCGCTCTGGGACCGGTACGCCGAGCTGGCACGCCGCCTCGACGTCTTCCGCGCCGAGCACCTCGGCCACGTGGCGCTGAACGAGGTCGCGGCCGCGCACCGCGCGTCCGAGGAAGCAGCGTGTGAGTAAATCCCAGAGTTCTTTTTACCCACCCCTTTCTGTTACCTTAACGCCATCTCATGAATACCTACATATTGCCGAATCGGGAATTTGTGCGAACACGTTGCCCCCGAAAAACATGTTTTAGAGGCGCCATAACCACCCAAAATTAGCAATTACTGACTCTGGATGTTGTAGTGCGCGCCGACTTCCACGATCTGTGGAGGGCGCTGAAGTGGGTGCTCGACCGCCTCGAGAAGACGAGCGAGGATCTCTTGCGCATGGGAGGCCCCCTTCTGGGGCACGGGGGCATGAACTTTGATGTGTTCATCAGGGAACGGCTCGAGGATTTCTGGCGCAAGCTTGAGAACGAGACCGGCTGGGAATTCCTCTATAACTAACCGTGCTGCCTGACGCGTATAGTACGCCACCGAGCGTGAGTTGTCATTGCAGCGGTCTTAGGAGTACATCAGCGGGTGTGTTTTTCTGTGTTAGCTATAATATTGTGATTAGATAGCGGGAAGGGTTAGGTATCAGCCCCTTCAGGTTATCTCTAGTTATTCGACTTGTTCGTTAGCTTCGATAGAGACGGAGAAACAGTTCCAGCGATTCGATATAAAAGGCAGCTAAGAGTTCTCCCCTTAGCCAACTGAAAGATGGCATTGCCATGGACCTACCAATAAGTCAAAGGTGAAGACACTCCTTAGTCTGAATGTGAGTTTAGCTTGCAATCAATGTGCTAGTTTCGTCCAGATGTACTTCTTGACCTCTAGAGCCTACGATATCAGAAAGGCATCCAAGATAATAATATTTTAAATGAAGCTTCTATACGATCGTCTATCCAAAGCTGTGCTGGTCAGCTTTGCCTACCCACCATCTATGATCTCTATAGCTATTCGATACATGTCTAAATAACCGACCATCCAAATAGAAACGACACGAGAGCTGAGCAAAATATAGTGGAACTCGGTTGAACTGGCTGCCACTATATCAAGTAAGTTGGTATGGAGTGATTGTGCTGGCTAAGAAAAGAGAAGTAGTTCAGATCCGGGTCTGGCGAACGACGACTATGGTAGTCCTTTTCGTCCAACCAACTCAACAATACTTCAGAGTGTTTCTAATACTACTCGCCATGCCTGGCATGCTACTGCATACGGTTCCCTATCCTATCAGAATACTATCCTTTAACAACACATATTTACACGCTTCGTGTCTGTTGAGCGGGCTCTCGCTCGACACGGAGTACTACCTAGTGATATAAGATGATCCCGTACGGAAGATAAATATGGTCTTATGGATAGGGTTAATGACTATTCGGAATCTCCTAGAGGTGGAGATGTTGAAGAATCTTCTAAATCTGGAACCGAATCTATATATTAGCAGCACGATTTGGATTTAAGTCTGAATTTATATCTTCTACACATCCTAAATCTGATCATGCTTCAGATGATAATAACTTTTCTATAGAGAATACCGATGCTCCTACTGAGACACATAATAATCATAGTAAAGTTTCGGAAAAAAAAGGGGGGGAATGATAATAATGATTCATATAGAATCTACTAAGAAAGCTCAGCATCAATTATCCGTATCTGAGCATTGCAAATAATGCAGGTAAGAACTGACGTTCGAGAGGTGTCAGATACCTACAAAAGGACACACAGGTGTTAGAACTAAACATGGCTAATATGGTGCATCGCCAACTACCAAACTGATCGTAGCATTTGGTCTCACGGCGATGTATTTATTCTACGCTGCGTCGTCAGGCTTGATGATATGTAACTCCCATTTGGAGAATCCTGACTTAGTCTTATGAAGCAGGCCTCTATAGGCAAATAAGGGGAGCGAACTACTTAAAGAAACTATAATCCAGCGCATGTCCTTTATATCTAACGATCGCCTCGTCCGGAGGGGTCATGGATTGATATCGTTACAGGGTATCATGCTACGAATACCCCCCGGTGATAGTATCAACCGGTATTTTGGTTCGGGATGCGTGTATTATCTCTCAGACTCATTTTGCGGCACGTCATTAGACAACTATAGGGCCTGTCGAGATAACATAGTCATATTCACATAGTCTCAGAGCAGGAAAATATATACATGAAGATGGGTAACTTGGATGAATACTGAGATCGTCTGGTCACCAAAATACCATCAAGTGCTAACGCTATAAATGCCTTCTACAACGCTATCATATACGCTCTAGCAAACAACGGGCCCAAAAGCCTCAAGACCAGCTGGCACCCGTGCCCATCTGCAGACTGACCTCCCATCTCAGGCTGCCGCCTTTGCCATAGCCTTCTCCCAGTCGATTCTGGATAAGGTTTGATATCCGCAAGCGCAGCCGGCTCAGGGTCGCGTCATCACTACCTCTCACCACGCACAGCTTAAGATTCGCCATGCAGAGCCCGTAGTGCACTTGCCAGAACTGGGCCTCTTCGATCCTTTCGACGCTAGGTTCCGACTCGATCTCGCGCATTATATCGGCGACACTGACGTCCTTGTTCTTACCGGAGCTCGACCCAGAACGGCCACCGTAGCTCATGAGCAGCATCAACCCTTGTGCGGTGGCGAGTCGCAGGCCGAGGAGGACCATGGCAATAGCCACCAGTGCGCAGACGGCGCTGTCGAGTAGGACGTGCATCGGAATCGAGAGTAGCGGCAATAACACCATCAGAGTTGAGGTAGACAAGGTCAGGAAGTGGAAGGGATTGGACAGGACGCTAGGCAGGCTGGCCAAATAGCTCACACGCATGACCTTGCGAATCCTCGCGTGGTTCCTCAAGCCGTACGCGCTCACTAGCGTACCAGCGATGGCCGCCAGACTTGCCATATCAAGACTTCCTGGCTGAACCCTCGGCGCTGCCCCATGCGGATCGGGATGGTGCGCCTCGTGGCCATTCTTGCCCTCAAGGACATGTTTTAGGTTGTGACTAACTAGATCAAACCCGCCGAAAATAAGAAAGATGCTCATGGCGAAGCCGGCGAGGACCTCGGCGCGTTCCAGGCCGAAGGGGTGCCGGATACTGCTTCGTTTCCAGACCTCGAAGTTGCCGAATACCTCGACGGCGACGCAGATAAGCGCTGATCCGACGTCGAAGAATACCAGGTGCGAGAGCGCGGTCATGGCCAGGGAGCCGTGGGCGGAGAGGAAGACGAAAACAGCGACGACAAGATGGCATATGCACCAGTATAGACGACGGCGCTGGTCTTTAGACATAGACTTCCAAGCCTCTGCTGCCGTGGGCACGGGCAGATCGCGCGGGAGAGCTAGCGGTGGACGTGGAGGTGGCTCTTGGAAGATTTGGTGCTGGGCGCTGATGCTCGAATGCTTGTACTTGTGGCCGCGACGCTGTCCAACGTTCGGTTTGACAGGCGCCGTGGATATAACCTGGGTCTGGAAGTTGAAGGGGTTCGGGGCGTTCGAATTGGGAACATCAATGGGAGCTGTATTCTCGTTTTGGAAGCCATTGGGACCTCCTGAACTTGAGGCCATCTTGGGACTTAAGAGACCGTTACTCTGGAAGGTGGGAGCTACAGGTGAAAGTCGATTGGGGTCGTAGAAGGCGTCCTGGTCGGGGGCAAGGAGAAAAGACTGGCTTTGGTTGTGCCCATAAGCGAAGGAATTGGAGCTGTAATTGGAATTGGAATTGGGATTGGTATCGAGTTGGGCGTCGTTCTCGTCGCGGTCACGGTCGTCGGGGCCGTGGATGGAAGGGGTGATTTCTATGGGAGGCGGTGGTGGAAGACGAATACCACGAGTACCACGAGTACGATGAGTCCCATGAGTCCCACGAGCCATCGCCAATCATCTGGCGAACTGACCAGACTGATCTGGCCGGCCCTGGCGCTTATCCCGATTCAGAAGGAAGGTAGATAATTAGGTACCTTGTTGCGTATGGATTACGTAGCAATCTCTTTTTCGACTGCGAACGAATGTCGTTGAGATGACGGCGAGTTCATCTCGTTTCCATATCCGGCATGATTCTTGGGCCAAGTCTGTCTCAGAGTTGAAAAAGTTGCGGCCTCGGCGGCGCAATGCGGTTGGATTGGAATGGGATGCGGAGGCTGATGGATGTCGCATTGGTTTCTATATATATTAAGTGTGCTGCGAAGTATGTACCTGCCCGCAGGGCACCCACATATCAACCTATCGACGCTATCCTCGCTATCCTCGCTATCCTCCAGGCGCTAGATCTGCTAGAGTGGGTTGGCGGGACGATGGAACAGGGGGAAACTAGGTACATTATACGCTAAATTCCGACCTAGGTGGTACCTAGAAGAGCCGCTGCACTTGATTACTTATCTACTCCATACCTACCTAGTAGCTGGATACGGACGGGAGTAGTCGTAAACTTTGTACACTATTCAAGTACATGTATTAACTTTCAACTTCACACTATCGAACCCGAGTACCTTACCTAGGCAAGCTCTAATGACGAGGCTTACCACAACACATATGTATCTGTTTGAATGCTTTTTACCATCCCTCAACCCCAGTCAAAATATACCCACCCAGTAAGCAACATGGGAAACATCACGAGCCTTCTTCCGCCATCCTGAGGTACCTTACACCAGAACATCTTATACGACACATCATGGAAAACGTATCCCCGTCTCAAGTCCAGGCTCAAAATGGCTCGCCAGAGTCTATTACACCCGGTCGCAAAAGAAGTGGTTCTGGCGGGAGCATTCTCTCTAAATTCCCCTTCCTACGCACCGCCGACAGCAAATCTAACCTGGACGAAGCCGAACATGCCGACAGCCCCCGGCACGCCTCTAACCCACCACCGCGCGCCCTCGCCGCCATTTCCCAGCAGCAGAAGACTCGCAAGCGTAAGGGTTCACTGCGAAAAGTCGCCCTCCTGGGCCGCGGCGCCGCGCGAGAGAGGCGCGAGCTCAAACCCCTAGCCATCGACACCTCGCACACGGCGCAACTGGCCGGGGAGCCAGCGAGCGCACCTATATTGGGCACAGATATGGCGAATGGGGGGCTTGGACTGGGGATCTCGGATGTGACGCCACGGCCATCCATGGACGGCCACGCGCGGAGGGATAGCATGCCGGCTGCGCCACCGCCCGCCGCCGATGCCGAGTCGCAAGTAACGAGCCCTACGATATCCTACACGTCAACCACAGACGAGGAGGCCGCCCCCCCCTTACCCGTCCACACGCTCTCACCGCCCCGCCCCGAGCTGTCGTCCGGCTCGGAATCCTATTACCCGAACCGCGCGCCCAGCAACTCCATCCAGCGGCGGCGCTCTGTCAAACATAGCAAATCCCCATTGTCGCTGCAGGGCCTAACCGCCAGTCCGCTCCCCACGACGGACGAGCCCCACGACTACAGCGAGACGGCGTGGTGGGGGTGGGTGATGCTGATCGTGACGTGGTTCGTGTTCATCATCGGCATGGGGTCGTGCATGAACGTCTGGAGCTGGGCGTGGGACGTGGGCACGACGCCGTACGCGCCGCCGGAGTTCGAGGACGACCCGACCCTGCCCATCGTCGGCTACTATCCCGCGCTGATCATACTGACGTGCATCATGGCCTGGGTCTGGGTCTTCGCCGCCTGGATGGGGATGAAGTACTTTAGACATGCGAAGATAAACAACGACTGAGAGACCTCGGACGAGCCTGTCCTACTTAGTGTTATTATTATTATTATTATATGCCTTTACTAATCATGATAATGAGACGAAAAAAGAGACGATACACATGAAACTTGTTCGCGCGGCTTTCTTGGTGCGTTGCCATAGTGAAAAGGGGAAGTCTGTTCGAGTCTCTTGAGAGTCATGACCGCATTTTATTTGACTTGAACACGAGAGACGAATTGTCTGTTGATACAGTATATACGCATACCTATCCGTACCTCGACGTAGACGTTTGAGTAGACTGGATATAGATTCTGCAGCCGGCTGACTTGCAACGAGTCCGGTCTGAGAACGCGAGTACACAGCTTCCCGTACTCATATTCCACTTCGCTCAACTCGTAGCTATCCCCTCGACGGCTTTGAGTAAACGAAGTGACGTACATGGGACTAGCAGTAGTGGTATACATGAAGATAGTCTTTCCAAGGGCACATACATACATACATACATACATACATACACACACGCATATATACGTATATAAACATGGCTTCATTTTACTCCTTCAACTTTCGAGAGAGATAACACTAGCAGACGTCAAGCATCTTATCTTGTTACCCTCGAGCCATGTATATCTGTGTCCTTGCTGAGGTATTCCTGCTCGACTGCTTAGCAAACCTGTAAGTGATAAGCCAGCACAGCACAGTTTCAATTCAGTAGGTTTATAACGTGTGAATATTAGTTGCTGAACGTATAATACGAGTGGTCTTTAAATCGCAAGACTCGAGCCTTGACAAGGTTGTATGATATCCCTCTAACTTAGATGGAAGATAGAAGGACTGCAAATACAACCTAATACTCCGTAAGGGAAGACTCTCTCCCATCATAGTTCATGGGTTATAGACGGTCTATACTAATCTTCAGGATTGGGTTTTAGCTCAGATACATATGTCAATACCAGCGGGTTTCATGTAGACTTGACCACAAAAGTGAATAAGAAAGGTTACGTCTGGTGGGATGGGTTTGTCGTCTAGAGTAACAACATAACGTAAGTAAATATCAAGGTTACTTGATACTAGAGAAGCTCTGACGAGTGTATTTAGGTTGACATGGTTATAAAAGGCTTAGATATAAATGAATAGTATCGAGTCTTATCTTACTCTTTTATTCTTATTGTAGATTGAACGGCCATTCACTTCTCACCACATAGAAGAAAATCAGTATAGGTTAGTCATCCGAACGACTTGCCGTGCATTGACCGATGTAATAATGAGTTGTTCTCAACGCCCTATAGCCTTATAAATAATCCTAAGGATCTGGATTAAAGCATAAACTAAGTAATGGATCGATATGGCGTCAAATTTCCCGGAGTGAAGGATCACCCATTGATCCCGGACAGACTATTCCTCTACGGACCGTTCGTTCAAAGCACGATGTAGGTTATTAGAGTTGATCGGAACAGTTCATCTGATGGGAGACTTGCTAGCGTCATGCGTTGTGGCCGTTAGGTTAGGATTATCTAGTAACTTAACCTAGCACGCTGCTGCTGGGTAGATAGATCGTAAGAGGTAAGTAGCGGGCCTCAGGCATGAAATGTGCTGCTAGGTTGAGCTCGCAGCAACAAAGAAAGGGCTGGCATTCGCTCGGCACTGAAAAATGGGAAAAAATAAAGGCACTAGCTTGGAATCCTGTGCCGAGAACATATCTGATCCCATGGCCCGCCGCCATTTCCCCTTTCTCATCGAGACGGACAATGTTTCATACGAATCATGGCACCCCGGCCAAGTCATAACGACGCGAACGAATCGAGATCCGTCAGCGCATATTTCGGGAGAGGAATGGACTCTGCGGATGAAAAAAGTTTTTTTCCCCCGGCGGTGGGTATATATGGCTCTGTATATGTTATTATCTTGGGAGGCCCGTGAAGGCTCAAGAGATTGTTAAGATCGTAAATACTTGATAAATGATAGTAAAATGGATGCGACGTTAGATCCAACTAATAAGGTTCCGTACACGTACCAGCGAGCGTGCTTTTTTTTGGTCATGCTTGGACAGAGCCAACCTTGCCGGTAGCGTTAATCCCGAAATCCCCTTACATTCGTAGATTTAACCAGGCTGCCTGGCTGCCAGGAGGCCCGAACCTACATATTGTGTTTGTATGGATTACACATATTGGACCAGGGGTTGTCCAGAGCACAGACACGAACAGGCCTGAGATCCTTCCTTTGAATTATCGACGTCACTGATGAGATTTCAGAAAACTTGGTCACATGGGATGGCTTGTGAGAGGTAAGCCCAAGCCAAGGAACGGCTCGCTACATACATAAAAAGTAAGTACAGTTACATAATGCGCCATCATCGTCTGAGGTCGTGGACATTTATAAGATGCGGCGCCTAATAAATGGGGAGGATAGTAAGCGCCCTGACGCAGGCGCGGCAAAGAATGCTTGCCGGAACCAATGATTTCGAGTCATATCCTGCGTCGAGCAGCCTCAATCTTCCAGTCGGTAGCAGCGTTAGACGGGTCGCCAATCACGGTAGGTTGACGATTGGCTTTAACTTTCGAAGGTCTTTCCTTTCCTGGTCTGGGTCGGAAACTTAGCCGCGCATGCGTCAGTTGACAGTCTGGTCGTCTGTGTGCTTGCTTGCCGCCGTTGTATCGGGCGTGGATTAGGGAATTGCCGCGTGCAGGAGATCCATTGCCGTGGGATCGTCTCCCGAGATGAACAGTTTTTAGTATTTACGAGAGTTACAAGTTGACGAGCATTCCTCCTTTATTAGTAAGGTAGTTAAATATGATATGGATGAAGTCGTTTCGTGGACACTAGTGTGGCGTACTGTGAGGCAAGGCGGGTTTTGGAGCTGAGAGTCAGGCATCCAGCATCATCAGACAGACAGAGGCTGCCCGTTGGCCTTGGGTATTAGTAAGTTCTTCCGTGCGATCGGGACCTGATGAATACTATGTATGTACACTATGTATGTATCTCCATACTCCATGTGCCATGTCTGTGATGAGTGCTTGGGTTGTTGTAATGTGCTGTAGGTACCCTAGCCAGGTCCACCCGACGGTATGCAAGGTACCGAACCTTGTGCGAGGCATGGCATACTCAGGGCTGTATTGCTCGAGATTTCAGTCGGCACGTCGGGAACAAAGGACATAGTCTACCGAGTATAGAAACAAGAATAGGAATATGTATTGACGCTCGCTTTGCTGACGTGAATTGTCCCTCTTTTCGTAAGTAAGCAGAACAGGTGGTTGGAAGCGAACCGGAAGCGAACCACTGCTCGACAGGTTACTAACCCGTGACGCATACAGTAGCGTGCGTCTAGATGTGACCCTGCGTCTTGGTGCCGTGACTGCTCGCCGGGTTCGAGCGGGTTCGAGAGCGTCGGCCCAGCCTCCGATCCGAGGTAGGAGTAGGAGTGGCACTGACAGCTTCGAGGCACGAGCGGAGAATGGCGATGTGGTGAGACCTGGATAGGTATAATAGATGATCATACAATGTCTATCCTGCCATTATGTATGTACCACTTCGTATGTATGCATATGTAGACTTGATAGACGATAGACTGACAGACTGATAGACTGACAGACTGATAGACTGACAGACTGATAGACTGACAGACTGATAGACTGACAGACTGATAGACTGACAGGTATGTATGGATGGACATGATAAGGGGCAGATCTTTCTGCTGTAAGTAGATACGTACATACGTACTTATAAGTTAGGAGGCAAGCAATTAGTAGGTTAGTAGGATAGATGATTAATTTTTTGACGCGATGCCCGTTCCAGCGGGGTGGGGACTGGGGGGGGGGGAGCATTTGAGTACGCAGAAACATCTGATCTACTAACGTGCCTGGCCTAGTAGGTACATATGTATATGTAAGCTTTGCACTATCCCATCTCACATGCAATACATGTATGTACCTACTACGTATTTGACTGGAATACGCATACTACATGTACTATGTATGTACGTTTACCAAGCGAACAGACGAAATCACCAGTGTGGATTTAGCTATGGATTGAAGAAAAGAGAGAGAGAGAGAGAGAGAAAAAAAAAGATAAAAACTCGAAAAGCCCACAGACATTTCTTGTGGAGATATGTCTCTAAAATGGCATGGGAATTTTAATCCAAGAAGGGGTCAGTGTGTCTGTTCAACGGTTTGCTGGTAATCGGATGGAGTCTCCAATGGAGTTCAACGGCGATAGGTGCCAGCACCATTTTGCCCAATCTAGAATTTTTTCGTCTCCTCTTTTTCCCCCTTTCAACCGCCACCAGGCTACCTACTAAGTACTAATCCGTAGTTAGGTTATTAGCCAAGTCTTAAGGTACCTACATACGTAGTTTAGTCTCCTATCCAGTGAAGGGTCCTCCCAGCCTCCGAAGCGGAGATAGGGAGGCACTTGAATATATTCACGTAAACTAATGATCGAGGTAATTATTCCATCAAGGTAAAATACACCTACCTACTGTATCTCAGAAAGGACATTCGCTACCTATATTAATACCAACACGTACATATAAGTTAGATATCGTGTGCTTGACTAAGCGAGGCGAATGATCCTACCTAGGTTAGCTAGACCGGTGACGTTGTCCTGTGGTGTTGGATGCATTTGTAAGATTTCGGGGCGACATGCTTCGTACATTACATATATGGTCCTTTGCCACAATGTCGATATCCAAACCGCTTAACGCGGTTCATTCTTCTATGTGTCTAAGTATTCACATACTAACCTAGTCAGTCAATCGAACCTGACTTGCCAGGAAATTCTATCGTTTCTTCATTATCGACATAGCAATTGATGACGAGGCTTTCGAGGTTGACGTCAATACTGCCTGTGCTCTATAAATATTGGATGGGATGATGGAACGGGTTAGAAAAAGAGGGCTAAGAGTCACTTTTCATCAGACCGTATTTTCGGTGGGATGAGGGTAAACGACTGGGCAGATATTGTATATGAACTGTACTGTACCTATCTTCAATTGGAGATCTTTATGATATTGCACATGAGTAACCTACCACCTCAATTATTACTCATGGACATCGGACTGAAGTCGGACCTAACGCTAAAAAAACAAATGCCACTGAAGAACATGCCATCTTGGTGTCTTAGGGCCATTAGCGATAGGCTGTTTAGGGGTCTGTCTAGCCTAGTCCGGTGCTATGAACGCTGCGGTAGCGGGCAGCAGATAGCAGGCGGTAGGTGGCAGGTGGCTAACTTGGTAGCATGTATGTATGCAGTTATGTGTGTATGGGGGTACATACGTACATACATAGTGTACATACAGACAGACACAGCAGAGCTTGGCCCTGACCTGACATATCCTGACACCCTCATACCCTGGTCGCCTAATCGTCCTTTTTGCACAAGCGGAGCCACTTTCCTCTCTTCTCTTCCCAGTCGCCTTTTCTCCTCCGATACACCAACCATCTTACAAACTCGGCACGAATCTCCTCCTCCTCCTCCTACCACCACTACCCGCTGCGACCCTTCGTCGTTTTCCATCTTTTTACCTACCTCAATGGAGATTATCGTCCTTCCATAGGTGTCTGTCGCCCTGGAGATTCAGACCTCCGTATCCTGTCTTCACACTATTAGTCGAATAGGGATTCCCCTAACCCGGCAACGCTCTGAGGCATTTGGGCAAATTCGCCAGTCGACTCATGATCGACTTGCTCGGGTTCACTGTCAATTCTGTCTTCCTGCCCTAGCCTGGGGATACGATAGACACCAACCACAAAGGGAACAACCTACCTATTGTTCCATCCTTTCGAAACTAACACAAGTCGAATTCTATTTCGTTACGTTAACTTGCTGATAATCATCGCCCCTTCCACCCCCGGGAAAAGAATCTTTGGTTTCCTTATTACAACACACTATTTCGAATTCGATCCGAATTTTGCTGCACCGCACAAGAAAGTCATCTCCTATACTTCTTTGCATTGACTCTCCGCATTGAACCTTAAAGCCTTCTTATCTTCAAACTAGCCCGTTAAACGCCATCTCGCGTTCGAATCATAGTCGTATATATTCCAGGCCAATACCGACCTGCCTCAGCTCTATCCTTTCCGCTGCGGAGGTTTTGGTGACTTCATCTCCGACCCCGACATCTGACTGTCTTCCTCATCATCGTCAACGCTCTTTTTCTCTCATACCGCACAATATGAGAGAAGTCAACTTCAGCATCCCCAACGTCAATAAGGCGTCGGTGGGCATCACCACCGCCCTATACGACCGCCGCGCCCTTGACTGCACCTCGACTCTTCCGCTGATCAATTCTCTCAACCACCTCGCCTACCTTACCACTTCGTCGGCTCGTATTCGAGATATTCTGACGGTCGATGGCGGCATTGAGCGGTTGGTTTGCATACTCAAACAAGGCCGAAGCAAAGATATGATGGACATGTGGAAATGGAATCTTGCCTTCCAGTGTGTAGTCAACATAGGAGTTCGCGGGACTGAAAATGTGAGGACTCGGGTCGTCGAAGCCGACATGGTTCCTGTTATCGCGACCATCCTCGACAATTATATTAAGGTTATCGAGAAGTGTCGCGAGAAGGCGGAGGAAGCCAAGCAGAAGCAAATAGCAGATCATCACCACCGCCACCGGAGTCATAGCCATCGGGACTCTTCGTCTAAATCTTCATCTTTCACAAATAGATCTACTCGTTTAGATCTTGACCAGAGGGTATTCCGACGGCAGGCACCTCCACCATCTATTGACGTCGCGGCAGCCACTTACGCAAGCACATCGGCCGCGGCTGCGGCTGATCAGGGTAACAGTGATGTTTTACCTGCAATACCGTCATTTCCCATCACTACTCCGCCGGAGCGAGCTACTTTCACTAATCACCGTCACCACCATCATCACCACCACCACCATCACCACCACAGGCATGAAGATCGCCGTCAGAGCGTCACCTCGCCGTCTCGACAGGCAATCCAGCCTTTGGCAGGTGCTGTTCCGACTATGGAGGCAGTTGATGGTTTCATTCGTCCTGTTCGAGACATTGACCGACTACCGTCAATGGTTCCTGTCTTCCATCCGGGTCTTCCGTCTCAACCCGCGTCGCCGACGACACCTTTACCTCCACCGCAAATGCGCTCACCAGCAGTTCGACCTAATTCCGCCTTAGCACCAAATGGTCGGTCCCGACGGCGTCCTTCTATACGCCACCAGAATTCCACGACGGACACAGATGATTTGAATACGGACAGCATGCAATCGGATGGATCGCAGGATGCTGAGATGTCTGGCACCGCCGATATACCACCGCCCGTTGACTTTCGAGATATAGCCATGGAGGAAGGTGATAGTACATTGGCTGGCGCGGCCCTTGATCTAGCAACGCCTACGGTTTCTGAGATTCCGGATGCCGGAACCTTTAACATCACCCACCGAGCTCCTATGGATGGTAGTATTCAGAACAACGCTCCGACCCCCGGGCCAGCGATGGGCCTCTCTCCTAATCGTCCCATCGTGCCGACACCCCAACCTTCTTTGCCAAATCATGCAAGCGTCCCTCGTTATCTCTTAGACCGGCCGCTTCCCCCTAACCCACAGATGTTAGCGGCAATGCCTAGGGAGGAGGATGTTTTAATGTCACTTCAACTACTTGCATATGTCTCGAAATATTGCAATCTCAGATCTTACTTCCAGAAGAGTCACCTCGTGCCGCGACTTAGGATAGGGAAAGAATTACAGTTACTCGACGGGGACATGACAACGGTGCCAATGGGCCAGGAGGAATACGAAGAAGAGTATCTTCTGCCCAACGACTTCAACATCTTCCCCTTAGTTGAGAAATTTACTGTGCGATACCACAGCACAGACATGCAGTATTGGGCTGGGGTTGTCATGCGGAACCTATGCCGTAAGGATGACACCAGAGGCGGCATTCGACAGTGTGCTTATTACCAGTGCGGGAAATGGGAGGAGTTTACGCGGCAGTTTGCTAAGTGCCGCCGGTGCCGCCGAACGAAATATTGCAGTAAGGAATGCCAGAAGAGCGCGTGGGCGTTTCACCGTCATTGGTGTGTTGCAGCTTCGCAATGACAACTTTCACAAATTCACAAATCTTCCTGCGTCATCTCATTTCCACATGGCGTTCTTAGCATAATGTCTACTTGATCGACTTCATTCATTGAGTTGAATTGCATGGCGAAGCAAGCATATCACGAACATGGCGTCTGCGCTCTGATACCACTGGTTTTCTTCAGCATCACGGATTTCTTTTGTCAGCTGCTACTTACGGACGGGTTACGAAAGGCAGCACAATTTGTTTTCTTCGACTACATTCACGGCCGACTGGAGGCGACGACACATCTGGAGCCGTGCTACTCAGGGGTCTTGAATGATTTTCTTGCCAACACTTGTGATGATTGTGGATGGCGTTCGTTGGGCTCGTACTCACATATTCTGCTAAAGGGTACCAGCACCTTCGCTAGACAAGCTGTTCCCTTACTCGATACCATCGAGCACTCCGCTTCAGCATATTCTGGATTGCTCGTAGTCTTTTTTGTTTGTTTTGGGGGATCTTGGGTTGGGCTATCGTCGGAGGAAAAGCGAGCGTTATCTGGGAACGCTGACGCGTAATTGTCGCACTCGCACCCTCAATTTTGCTCCGGTTTCTTCAGATCCGATCGGGCCGAAGTCAAGCGGCACCTCGGTGGATAGTAGAGGAAGAACGATGGGGAGACTCTTGTTTTTCCTGTGCTATTGTTGGGATGGGAGAATCAACGATGATATAGGATACCCTCGAGCCGGGAGCCGATCGCGCATCGTAGTCACGTGCTTAAAGGGTGCTAGGAATGGTCAGTACGTAGATGACCTTCTAGAACCTCACTTCTATGGCTTGTATCTTTACATAACTAAAACAAAGATCATGAACCCAATTTTTCAACCTTGCAAGCAGAGTAATAAAGGTTTTATGTGATACGATGCCTAAGCGCTGACATACCGGCTCTTAATATTGACAACTTGGGCTTCTAGAGTGACGATTAGGCATATATGTAAGGTAGGTAGGGGTTGGAGGAGAAAATAAGCTTAAATGCGGCTAACGCCCAACGCAACCAGGTAATCCCGAGCCAAAGGAGCTTCTTATTTTAAGGTACTTGCTGCTGGTGCTGCTAATGATGATGATGCATGATGGATCGACCACGGCGGCAGATTTGGATGTGAGTGACAGATATGGCCACACAGCACGTGGCAAAACGTATGTGTGTGTCCGCGATGTAAGCTCAGGTATAAAGAGAATGTAAGTCTTCAGACTTGGTATTTGAAAAAGAGTTCATAAGGCTCGAAGCTTTTCTTCTTCTTTCTCCTCCCTTTTGGCTCTGTCGGGGACTAGCTAGCTGGCTAGTTAGCTAATAGGGGTCCTCATTGTATCATCATCACGTCTCTGTGTCCTACGCTGGAAATAGGTTAGATCTTCGCTTTAGTAATTGGGGATACGGGAGTGCTTTCTTAGGTGTATATATGCCTCGGTTCTGCAATTGGGATGGTGGTGAAGGTGGTAGGCAGGTAGGTAGCTATTTATAAGACTTCTTGCTAACTAGAGTAATGGAGGTCTTCTCAGGGGTGTTAGTCAATAGTACATCTGTCTGTCTGCACGAGGAATGCGGCGTTGATCATCTTTGCGGAGGCTGGCTGGTTGGTAATTTTTAGGGGCTTGTTGAGTGGGATGTATGTACGGTAGGTTTTCTTTTCTTTTCTTTTCTCTTCTTTTTTTCTTTTTGCTCTTTGGAGAAGGAAAAAAAGGAGAGGGGGGGCTACCTTTTCTTGTTGTCTACGCAACGTCGACCGTTGAGCCAAAGGAATCAGTGTGACGAAAGTCCTGGTTTCTTCGTTTGGCCAACCTGATAGTCGCCAAGTCGTCCGTTCGGGACGGCTCGATTCCTTGGAACTTAGGCTAGCCATCGATCTGAGTATCGACGGGAGCTCCCGTTGGGAATTTGACTATAATCCTTCGTCAAGGGATTTTCCTATTGCCTACCATATCATTGACATCATCCTGCAACTAATGACTTATGCTCGTTAAAGGGGCTATGGAAGTAGGTATAACAACATTTCTGTAATGGCTGTTTATTAAATGGCTGATCAATTGGGTGTGTAGCATTTGCTCTACTAAATTTGTATACGTACGGACGTCTAACCGTCGATTGAGATATAAATCGTTACTGTTATCAGAATGATATAATCTGTATAATTACATATTCCGTAGATCACGCCCCTCTTTATTGGAAAAAGATCAGGAAAATTATTGTATTATTAAGAATTAGACTTCGTAATTAAAGGAGATGGCATTGTGTCTTGTGCGCTGGTGGCATCTACTTAATACCAACTTCTCTTGCGAATTTAGTTCGAATCGCAAGCGCTTTCTTTCTCTATCGCTCTCATCTAGAAGACATATGTTGAGACGTTTCTCAAAAGTATAGATCGAGACTATTCCTGTATAGATATGAAACAAGTTCACGTATAGTGCCAATATTCGATCTAGCATTAAACATATCACTGTGATCTGTACGAGGCGAGGCAAGTCATGCTAGCCACCTA
>JAJJKD010000225.1:0-47486 GCA_022376535.1 Xylariaceae sp. FL0662B | reverse complement strand
ATATAAAAAAAAAAGGAAAAGCTAAATAAAATCTTTTAAAATTACCGCTTTTAAAAACCGTAATATTATTATTAATATAAATGGATTAATAAAATTTTAATGCATTTAAGTTAAGAAATATTACTATAATTAATAAAAAATAGTAAAGGCTATAAGAAAATTAATATAAAAACCGATAATGCCGGCAGAAATAAAGAAATTAATATAAAAATTTATTAAGGTACCGATAACGTTAACGGTAATAAAAAAATTAATATAAGGATCTATTAAGGCACTAAAAACGTTAATAATAATAAAAAAACCGATATAAAAACTTATAACGGCTTTTAAAAAATAATAACTTATAAAAAAAGGATAAAAAAAACCCCGAAAGCATTTTATTATAAACCCTATTATAAATTATATTTTTACCGCGTATTATACGTTTAACGTATTTTTATTATATAAAAAGAAAATTAATTTTAAATTGGTAATTAAACTAAAATAAAATAAAATTATTAAAGCCCTAAAAAAACCATTTTAAAAGTTAAATATTATAAAAATTAATAACCTTATTACTTAAGAAATATTTAAATTTATAAAATTCGATTAAATATATATCATTAAAAAGATTTTTAATATATAGCTTATATAAAAGGTTAAAGAAAAAATAACTAAACTATATAAAAAATTACGATTAATTATTTAAGGCTATAGAAATAAGGAAAAAAAATTTATATTTATATAATTATTAATTATTTAATAAATAAATTAACGCTTAATATTTATATTAGTACTTTTATTATTTAAAATTTATAGTATAAAAAAAGAATTATAAAATATTATTTAAACATATATCTAAACTAATAATAAGCTTAAAAAAATTTATATATAGTTATTAAAAAAAATTATTAATAAATATTTTAAAGGCATTTATTTTAAAATAATTAGATTCTTATATAGCCTTATAAAATTAAGATTATATTAGTTTAAGATATATTATATGCATTATAAAAAAAAACTGGCTATAAAAATATTAACGTATAACCTATATTTATTAATAACTTACGGAAATGTTAAAAATTTTACCATTATAAAATTATAAACTAATAATATTTTTAGCATTACTATAAAAAATTCCTTAAAACTAAAAAAGGATAAACTTAAAAAAGCCGAATTTTATATAAAGCTAAAAACAAATCTTATTATTATATAAAAAATCGAATTTAATAGTAGCCGAATTTAATTTATAAAAAAAGATATAATATTTATTTAACACGGCTAAAGCTAATAATTATAAAAAATTAATAAATTAATAATTAATATATTATAATAATATATTACCTAATGTATAAAAGGTATATATATAGCTTTAGTTTATTAACTAAAAGTATTATTTAACCTATTAATAATAATATAGGTTATATAACTAATAAATAAAGATATTAACGCCTTTAATAACTAAATTAAGTAATAAATAAATAACTTAAAAAAGAAATTAAAATATATACCCTTAAACCTTAATAATATTAAATTATTTATTTTTATAAATGGATTATTTATAAATAATAAAAACCTTAGCTTTTAATTAGGGTTTATTATTATATTAATAATTAAAGTTTAATCGGATATAAATTTTATAATTTATAGTAATATAATCCATTAGAACTTAATTAAATATAAAAAAGTTATTAAAAATATACTAATAAATAAGTTATATAAAATAATTTTAAGTTTTAATAATGCTATTATACTTAATATAATAATTAACCAAATTACTAATATCCTTAAATTATTATAAATACCTATAATTATTTATATAAATTTAAAATTATTATATAAATACCTAATTAAGCTAGAAATAATATTAAAAAAAAGGCTAATAATTAATATAATATTATTTTAAAAATTATATAAATAATAAAAAATATTAAAAATTAAATAAATAAATGGTAAAAATAATTCATTAAACGCGTTTATAAAAAAAACCCCAAATTTAGTTCTTAAAAAGCTAATTTTAATAAATCGATTTACTATATAAATTAAAGCCTTTATTAATAAAACTATTATATTTTAAGGTAGAATAAAGTAATATTATGGGGATAATATAACGTTATATAAGTTATATATTAAGGTTATATATAAAAAAAAACAGGATATTTATATAAAAAAAAAGAATAAATTTAAAGCCATAAAACGCGTTTTTTAATAATAAAATAAAAAATGCCTAATATTAAACCATTATTATTAAACCATTATAATTAAACCACTATAGTTAAATCCATAATAAACTAGTTTAGATTAGGTTTAACATAATTACATAACTATATTACGTAACCTATAAAACCTTAATAATAATAACTAAATCCCCATTACTATAGCCTATAACTTTTACCTTTTAATAAAATAATAATAAATTATTACCATAAATCGCAATTTTATTATAATTTATACGTATATATAATAAAGGCCATTTAATAAATAGTTTTTATTATTAAAAGTTTAAATGTTTAAAATAGAAAAAGCCTTAATTATTTTATAATTATTTTATAATTAAGGGTAATATTTATAGCGTACTATTTTTATTTAGCTATAAAATTATAGTATTATAGTAGAATCGTTTTTATTTTATAGGTAATATATCCGCGTATCGGTATTATTCCGGCGTTATTACGTAAATTACATAACCCTATATAGTTATATAATTAATAGCCTATATAGCTATATATATATATATATAGCTTTAAGGATATTTTATTAATTTTCCTATTTTTTTTTTCTACTAGATTTTTAGAGCG
This sequence comes from Xylariaceae sp. FL0662B, assembly GCA_022376535.1. Lineage (NCBI taxonomy): Eukaryota > Fungi > Ascomycota > Sordariomycetes > Xylariales > Xylariaceae > Xylariaceae sp. FL0662B. The sequence goes on along the minus strand of JAJJKD010000225.1, from coordinate 44,709 downwards.
GTTTTTTTAATAGGCGACCTATAGTTAGTAAATACGTATTTTTTTTATTAATAGTTAATATATATAACTTATAGCTAGTTATTTATTATTATATTATAGTTATTATAGTATCGTTATAATACCGGTTTATAGTATTACCGTTAATATATTATCGGTAATATCGTTTAATTATTAATATAATAATTAATTAGTTATTTTATTATTATAATAACGCTATCCTGTTATTATTTTACTAATATAATAAGTTTATTCCGTTAATTAACCTATAGCTAATTATTTAACTATTAATATAATAGTTAGTTAATTAATTATTAATATAATAATTAATTTATTAGTTAATATAATTAGTTAAATATAAGGTTAAGCGTTAATTAGCCTAGTTTAATAGCGGTAGTTAGGGTTAATAAAAAAGTTTACCGGATAATAGTCGTTTTAAGATTAAGATAATAGTAAATTAAAAGGCTTTCGATATCGCGTTATTATTTTATCCCTTATTATTTAATATAACGTATATACTTTTAGGTTAATATTTTTATTTAACTTCCAATTAAAAAACCATTAAAGCTTTAATATTAATATAAATAGTTTATAATTATTATACTATAATTAAATTAAGGTTATAAGTATTATTTCTATTAGGTATAATGTTAGTTTATTAGGAATAATAGCGTATAATTATCGAATAAATAGTATATTTATACCGAATTAAAGTTAATTCTTTTTTAAAAAAAGGGATAATTATTAAGTTAGGGTATTTTACCTTTAACTTTTTAATTAACTATTTTATATATAAACCTTTATAGCTAATTAATTAATTAGTTATTAGCTTTTAACTTTATAATATATTTAATTTTTAAAATACGCTACCGATTTATTATTAATATATAACCTATTTATTATACTTAACTTTATGGTTTAATAATTATTTAATAATATTATAAATTATTCTTTTTTAAAACCCGTTAATTATTTAATAAAGTTAATAAAGCCTTTATTTACTATATAAATAAAATCGGCTAATTATATATTTATAAAAATTAATTATTAAAAAAACTTAAACGGTATAAATTAAATATATAATAACTTATTAAACGGGATTTAAATAAGGTATTTTTAAACCTATTAAAAATATATAATGTTTAAAATAAAAAAATAAAAAAAATTACCTTTTATATAGTTAAATAAGGAATTAAAAAAAAACCTTAATTTATATTTTAAATATTAGCTTAAAAAAAGAGGCGCCGCGTAAAAAAATAATTTTTCTCATTTTTTTTGATTTTTTTACGTATATTTATAGTTAAGGTAGTAAAAAATTCAACTGTTCCAAAAGGGGTGGTGTTCTAAAAGGGTAGGCACGCGGTTATATACCTTAATACCTACCGGCAATTACGGAGGTGGGATTACCTAGAAGCCCCAACCCAACCCCACCACCACCACCACCACCACCACCAGGGTAGCAAAGATTACTTTCCTATCTGGGGAGCGTGTCGCGGTACGGTGATCCCGGAGAGGTGGATCCCATGTGCCGGATGCACTACAGTCCGGAGCGGCAGATCATAACCCTAGAAATCGTCTAAGTTTATATCACGCATTATTGAAATTCGAGTCAAGTCAGAACTTGTTTCGCCTAGACATAACAAGACTCGCCTAAGAAAAACAGGACTCGAATGACTTGTTAAACGGTCTGCATAGCTCATATTATTACGACATATTCTAAAACAAGGCCAGCACAGATAGAGCCTCCGGTGACCCAAAAGCCATACCGAAACCACCACCAACAATTCGCAGGGTCATCAAGGTCTACCATGGCAATCATTGAACTCAGTGAGAGGAAGCTGCCGGCAACAATAAATGAATAATATAAAAGGCCCATCCCGCTATACAGACCGCTAGCGATAAGCAGCGGCATCATTCCACTCAACACCAGCCATAAGGCTGGTTTCGTTTCTTCCCCTAGCAGAACTGCAAGGCTTTTCAACCCTATTTTGGCATCGTCCTTGACGTCTTGGTGTGCGTAGATAATGTCGTAAATAACCGTCCAGCAAATACATGCCAAGAACAGGCAGACGGTCGGAATATTCATTGAATAATCTGCATGGCTAAACCCAACGGTATAAGGAGGGACGCCCATGGGTACAGCTCCCATGAAAACACCCCAGCCCAGGAAGAACCCAAGTACAACCTGTGCAAAGTGTGTGTGCTTCTTTGCCCAGGGATAGTATATGATCGGGATTATGTTCGGGATTGCGTAGAACGTGCTGCTGGTTGGTAGGCAGAATACCAACACCAAGCCCGCGCCAGCCGCTTGTGCGAGTGTGAATATGAAAGCGGCACGAGGTGACACAGCGCCTCGTGGAATGGGACGCTGGCTCGTTCGCGCCACCCTCTTGTCTACCGGAGCATCAACGATATCATTCCAGGTATGGATAGCATTGGAATAGAAGAAACTGCCGCACAGCATTATAATACATGTTCGGAGTACTTCAAAGGGTGCGGCCCGCTGAATAACCGCCGCCTGAAGGATGCCGAAAAGGTGAGGAAAGTAGATGAGGAAAAGACCTGCTGGAGGGCTAAGGCGTGCTAGCTGTACGTAAGGTATCCAGTGCGGTGGAAGGCGAGAGACCCATCCCCTGGCATAGTAGCCGCCGTACTGATTGGCTAATTTACTCAGCGGGATGGATTTTTCCTCCGGATGTTCTCCGGTCGTGTTTGCGTTCATGTTGTTGTGAAAAAGTTTCAGACAGAATCAGAGAGATTATTATCGTGCGTATCTAAAGGCCTCTTCAATAAACTCATAAGGAGTAGCTCTCCCTATTTATATACAACATAAAATATAGTAAGCTTCAACGGAAGATCAGATGCAGCGAGCAAGTAGTAAATGTCTCACTATCCCAACATTATTTTAGCCCCATTTTGGTGCCTATTAAGTGACACGTACTTGTGACATTAGAGAACTACCTTAAAATCTAGTATTGCACGATGTCGGTGGTTGGATGTTCTATCAATCCCGCTTGCTGTTAGTTGGGCTTTGTACAACCCTTGGCAGTTAGTTTGAACTGGCTGTTTTAAGCGATCTATCTAATGTTACGTTGAAGCATCGCTCGTAATTTGTCTTCTGCGAGGCTGAACTCTGCATAATGAACAGTGGCCAGAAGAAATGTCACACTGAGACCGCCTACATGTATACATGTATGTAGGCAAGGAAATAGAGCTCCCGTGGCACTGTAATGGTGTAACAAGTGAAGGGTCGCAGGGGTTTGTACATATGTCTCTTCAAGTATTGCCACCTTGTATCTGATTAACTGATGCAATTCTTGCATATGTGTCGGGTATGTGCTATATGTAGGTCTAGGTAGTAACAAAAGAAATACCCGACTCGGTATGGCTACAGCTGTATGAACAGGTTCATGTTTCATGCAATATCCATAGGTACAATCCATCTTTCCGAGCCTCCCGTCAAGAGAAAGATACTTTCGTCCCCGCTGACCACTTGTCTCGTTGAATCTTCAGTCTCAACACCAATGGCCGGGACAGTTCTCCTCACGGGCGCTAACGGCTCTCTTGCGATTCCGGGTGTCGAGCATCTTCTCAGCAAATATCCTGATTTCACAGCGGTCCTGACCGTAAGAAACGCTTCGGAGGCAGACACCAACACGCAAAGACTGCGCAACACGATTTCTAACTACCCTAACGCAAAAGCCTCCATCCACGAACTGGATCTGGCAAACCTCACTGCCGTACATGAATTTGCTACTAGCCTTGCTACCAGTATCGGTAATAGAACTTACCCGCCTTTGGCTGCTATCATCTGCAATGCATACTTCTGGGACCATGTCGGCGATCCAATTCTGACCGCAGACGGTTTCGAGAAGACTTTCCAAGTCAACCACATCGCCTACGCAGCTCTAGCCCTGCGACTCCTGGGGAAGTTCAAGCCCACCGGTGGCCGTATTATGTTTTTTACCAGCGACGCGCATTGGCCTGGGAAAAACATGCTTGAAAAGTTCCCACCGGGAATTCCCGACGACCTGGAAAAGCTCGTCAAGCCTCCTTCATACCCTGACGAGACGGGTCGTGGATTCCAGCGGTACGCCAACTCCAAGCTGGCTGTGCTCATGTGGGTGTACGCGCTGAACCGGCGGCTTGAGAATGTAAGTTCCCCGTAAATAGACACCTGTCATGGCTCAGTTCTAATAATCGCCGCCTAGGACCCCAAGTTGAATAACATCACGGCCGTAGCTATCAACCCCGGAAACCTTGTCGACTCGCGTGCGCTCCGTACAAATACCCCCCCAAAGCTGGTCAACCTTCAACGATTCATTCTTCAGCCCTTGAAACCGCTCCTGCGCTTGACAGACCCCACGATGCGCACGGCGGCCGAAGCTGGAGTCGACGTAATCGAGCTGGCAGTCAAGCTGGACCCACATGAACGAGGATTCTTCACACTTTTGAAGAAGGATCAGAGCTCACCAGAGAGTCTAGATGTTGAAAAGCAGCAGAAGCTTTGGACCAAGACCGCAGGATGGGCACGGATCACGAAGGAAAACACAACTCTCGCGAGCGCCTTCGAGTAGGCCCCTGGTAATCATGTATTACGGGAGATGCTATCCAAGTGAGGAGGCTTTTCCCCTTTTGCATCGGTGTCAGGATTTAGAGCTACCTTTTAAGTTCAGTGCATGACAATTAGTTACTTTCTGTTTTTCTACCTAAGCCATTCGCCTGCTACCCCCGGAAGCTTGTTTCAAACCGCTATCTGTATCTTGTAACCATGCTCTGCTTTACGTTTATATTATCATTGGCATATGACAATTATCGCCAAACCTTAATTTCCTTTTGGTCAATTCGCAAACCTCTTTTGAAAAGCCGAGGAGGCCATCTTCTTACAGGACAACTCCCAATCCGTTGTCCATTTGCGATAAAATGGCTGATACCCCAAGAGTCCCCCAAGCCATCTCCCAATAACAATCCCGACCACTCGTACAACCCCTTTGTTCAGCGGCATCCACCTTGGAAGTGATAGATACGACCCTCCTGCGTCAAACATCTACAAGTCTTAGAATACAGTATTGAGGGAATCGCGTGAATAATAAGCTGGCACACTTACACACATGACTTGGATGATGTCCGGCTTCTTCTTCTTGAGCGCGACCTCGTCCTGATAACCGTACCAGTTCTGGAAAAACACGGTATCGAGCCTGTAAAGCTCGGACGTGTCTTCCGCCGAGATCACGAACCGTGTTACATCCCCCGGCTGGCGCGCGTCTTGGCCGTGAGTATCGAGAGGCTGGTACAGGCGGTGGTCCTTCCAGGGGGGGACGTGAAACTCGCCGTCGCCCGGGCGCAGCAGGTGTTCCCGCCCCTCGACCTCGGCAACTAGACAGCCTTCGAGAACTTCGACGTACTCTTCCTGGTAAGGGTGAAAATGCAGGGGCGGTTTGCGCGATCCGAGTGACCGGTAGGGCCCTAGACGCGCAAGGAAGAACGTCACTTCGAATGCGAAGGCTCGCCGCGCGTGGGGGATGTTGCGGAAGATCAAGGCTCCGTCGAACCTAAAGGAAAATGATATATGCTCACCCACCCTTCCTACGATGTTGAACGAGGAAGGACTGCGAAGCCGGAATAACTTACGCGCTGGTGACGATGTCTCTACCTATTTGAATTGGTCATGGTGGTGGCAATTATCCACTTCTTGGTGCCCTCGCCACTCCAAAGTTGCGGTTAATTGACCGTATCTATATAAGTCTACCTCAATTAGTTTCTTGGGGAATCGTATGAACTAAGGTGTGGGTGATGATTTTTGAAGAGCGCATGTAGTGATCAGGGTCATTTCCGTTGTAGGTCGAGACAAAAAATTGGGGGTTGCGGAATGTCGTTGTACAAAGACTTAGTTATCCAAACGGTAATATACACGAATGAGAATAGGCCAGAGCGTCTTATGTATTAAGAAAGGTTACATTTACTCATCCCATGCGTATCGACCGGATACTTACGAGTGTAACCAACCATAGTATTGGGTTGATGTGCTACACGGCAGTGTACGCTGGGCATATCACATCTCTACCAAAAAGTGGTCAGTGAACACCAACTTGTGTAGAAAGGCTTGGCTCTCTAATGTGTGTGCTCATTCACTAGAGTGTTGGTGGTTTGGCGTCATTAGGGATGTACTTGATGGGGAAGTGTTTCTGGGAGTAGATACGCTACGACCAATACAATTCTTATTAGGGGTTAGAGGAACACTCCCTGAGGTTATATGTAAGTATGATATCTATAAAATTACCCGTAACCATTATGACTCATACTGTTGAAAGCAAGAACCCGGCATTCTGTTGGTTTTGGAAGAGCTGGTCCTCGTCATACTTGCGGGAAATCTGCCGAAGCTTTTCGAGATTATCAGCGCCGTATGAAGCAAGGGGGCTCTGATCACGCGAGGCATCATTCATAAAGGTAAATTCTAAGTCCAAACCACGTTCACGAGCAAGCCTTTTCCATTCGTTGCCAGTATCAATCGAGACAGACCGGACAAGGTCGTCATCCTTAGCATTTTTCCAATCAACCAGCGTGGTCCACCCTGTAAATCTTAGTATCAACACAGCTAAAACACATTGGACATGCATATTAAGTCAGAAATATACTCACACTGGTGGTTTTCTCTCGGAATTCCCATTGGATTGCCTCCCTTTGCGATTCCCTGCTCAGCTAGATTCTTGGGGATGGGCTGAATGGTAAAAGTCTGGTTGGCGCCAGTGATTTCTCGGACTTGAATGGCTCGTTCTCGCCAGAATGTGTACACATCCCTGTACAATTGTACATCGATTCGAGAACTGGCGGCGCGGTAATCATGCCTTCGAGCTCGTCAGCGGACTGAAATTAATAGCCGATCTCTTACTCACCTCAAAGTCTCGTCGCTGAATGCGTTGCTCAGAAAGTCCGTCAATGACTTAACTGTACCATTCGTTGCGGGGACGGGAAACATGAGTGGTGGCTGTAGTTTATAGAAGGGTGCAAAAGCACTTGGGCGGTCCGCTGGGGTTGAGTAGACTAGACCAAGAATAATGTTATCAAGACCTATGATCAGAGCGACCGTCGATTTCGTATCAGAAGCGCCTTCCTTCTGCCATTGGACAAGAGCTTCAAGGATAGCAACAGCTTGGTCAACAGGATATATGGCCCACTGGTGCCAAATATCCCTCACAGGTACGGTGTAGAGATCATATCGGGTCACTATGCCAAAGTTCGGACCTCCACCCTTAAGAGCCCAGTAGAGATCGCTATTCTCGTTTGCGTTGGCGTTGACAACGACTCCATCTGCCAAGACAACCTGAAGTCAAAGTTAGCCGGGACAGCTCTGGGGACAAGGCTCACAAGCCAACTCATACCTCGAAGTTTTTCACGTTGTCTGCAGCCATGCCAAACTCCCCAGAAAAATGCCAGAAACCCCCTAGACGTCGTCAGTAGGAGTCTTGCCCTTGAGTGTATAACACACCTCCCAGAATCAGTCCGCCAACTCCAACAGCCGGTATTCGCCCCCCAATTACGGAAGTCCCCTGTGCGTCCAAGGTCGCAATGACATCGCCCCAGCGAGCTCCAGGGCCAATAATAGCCACTTTCTTTTCGGTGCTCAAAGAGATTTGGGCGATCTTCTGCAGGTCGAGAAGGAGCCCGCCTTCCGTACTCGACCAGCCCGGATTCGGCGAGTGTCCGCCACTTCGAATAGCAAATTTCACCCCGAAGTATTTGATAACTTTGACAACTTTGGACACGTCCTCAGTATTCGTAGGCTGTACTATGCAGTAGGGCTCGGCGACGCAAGCTTGGGACCTTTTATTTCGTTAAATTGAAGGCATCAAGAGGCAGAAGACCTAGCTTACCAATTCTCTCCAACCAAGCTCTGATTTAGTGGAACGGTATTTACATTTTCTTGTCCAATGCAGAGCTGTGCAGCCTTACAGGCTAGACTTAGGGAATCCGACCCGCCATGTTCAAATTTGTCGAGCTGCTGTTTGAGGATCTGCGCTTTCGAGCCCGACAGGCCGATGCTAGAACAGAAAGACTCGGATTTGCTGCCCATGATGCCTTCGTCATGAGATGCTGCAGAAGTGTCGTGAATGTCGGCAGAACTCTGGAGGCCCAGAAATAGCGCCGAGCAAACGATGCTACACGGCAACCTCATCTTGTGTCTCATACCTTCTTGGGTTGCCCTGCAGTGGACAAAGAAACAGAAAACAAGGACCGGGAAGTTTTGTAACACCTACCTAAAGGGAGCCATCGCGAGATTGTGGAGGTGCTGCTCGATGCCGGGGCTCAAGTGCACATAGGGTCCACAGGCGTTTCGAGAGATGCATTCTACGCTGCTGCAGAGGGAGGCAACTATGATATTGTGAATCTGATGCTGAATAGAGGCTTCAAGTTCGACCGCCCGCCCGATCCACCCCTCCACTCCCCCGGGTCGCCCTCGCCGTACAAATCGCTGGTCAGAGACAACTCTCCTAGCCGAAAAGACTTTAATAGAGACGGAAGTCGTGAGAGGGGCGGAATGGCTTCGAATATAGATTTTGAGCCTAATGAATTATCGTTCCAAGACGTGTTGTCTTTGATGGATGGAACGGGCTACCCAAAGAGTGACGAGCGTTTAAGAAAGTCTCGAGGTTCTAAGCGCCCTCAACAACGGTTCCGTGGGGGATACGATGGCAAGAACTACGCTCTTAAAGTTAGTGCCGCTACGGGTCGTCTACAGACAGTTTCCACCTTGCTCGAATGGAAGTCGGTTCTGGGAATCTCAATGGACGAGGTTCTGGGTTCTCTTACAGCTGCGGCAACATACGGGCATCTTGAAGTTTTTCGTCTGATCTCCGACGCCTTACCGTCGCCTCTGCCTATAGGCAATTTTTTGGCAGCGCTCAAAGAGGCAGCAGCGAATGGCCATACCGACATCGTGAGCCTTGGCATCGAACAAGCGTCTATGGATAGTTAGAACGAGGAGGATCGCCAGGCTCTCGTGGGCCTAGCATGCAGCACTACGCACACTGTCGTCGAGAAATGGTTGCCGATCGCTATTAGAAACACCTCAGCAGAGAAGGTCGGCCAACTGCTTGGGTCTGGGCTTGTACAAGCTGCAACATACGGTCACATTCATATTATCAACTTGCTGCTCAAGTTGGGAGGGAAATTCGATAGAGAAGCCACTCGCGAAGCTTTCGAGGCCGCTTGTCTTCGTGGTCATACTTCCGTGGTGTCTGCTCTGCTTCGAGGTATCGACAAAAATATCATCAAGACAATAATGAATAGAGGCCTGAACATCAGTGCTTCGAAATATCATACAGACCTGGTAATCCTGTTGGTTGATCATATCTTATCCACTGGCGAGAAGGTGGCCCTCACTCAGCCCTTGGTTGCTGCTGCTGGAAACGGGCGGCTCGACGCTCTGAAGGTGTTGCTCGGATACGCGGAGTCGTGGGGAAGTGATATTGAAGGTATCAGTCGAGCCTTGATAATCGCCTCACTCAACGATCATGAAGAGAGTGTGAAAGCACTTATCTCAACCGGCGTAGATGTCAATGCCATTGTACCCGAAGTGACCAGCGATCCTGGCCGGGAATTTTGGAATCAATGGCCATGGAAATCTGATAGCGATGACCGTGAGAAGGAGGAAGTCCCATCAGGTCGTAAGATCAATGCTCTCCAAGCAGCACTGGCCGGCCTAGAGCAACTTTATGAGCCTGCCAAGCACTGGCCGGTGTGGAAGCGAGGATCCCCTGCGGAACGCGAAAGAGTGGTCGGGCTTCAACCACGGTGGCGATAGCAACAATCTAGGTGGATGCAAGAAGTATCCGATCATCGTCGCGGCCGAATTCTGCTCGGAACAAGTTGTTAGCTGGCTCATCCAGGCAGGTGCTGATGTCAATGCCAGCGTTGAAAGGGAAAACGCTATGTTGGCTGTAGCCAAGAGGGAATGCTCATCAGCTGGAGTTTTACAGTGCCTGAAAGAGGCTGGAGCCCATGTTTACTCTGAAGTCTGCTCCATCGATCAATTGTTTAACGGCTGCTTGAGTTACTTCGCCGGAGACGGTCGTTTCGTGCATACTGAGACGCTTGAAGACACATTCATCAAGGGGCCTGGTGCCGTGGCTCAAATGCTCCTCAAGGCATTCCCGTTGACAAAAGCGAAACATGACAATTTTCGAGGCATGCTCCAGAGTGCCGTCGTCCTTGACGACCGTGCATGCGTCTACTTGCTCCTAGAAAGGGGTGTAGATGTCAACTCTGTCGGTTCCTATTATGGCACGGCACTACAGGCAGCTGCACGTTATGGTCGCGTTGAGCTTGCTGAACGTCTGCTGGAGGTCGGTGCCGATCCGAATGCCAATCGAGGCGGTGCGCTGCTGAAAGCTGTTCGCGGAAGCCACCCAATGATTATGAAGCTTCTACTACAACATGGCGCGAATATTAATCTGGCACGAATAGGGGGATGTTCGCTGCTGAGTTACGCGGTGAAATCGGACAATGTAGATATTGTGGCGATGTTGGTCTCAGCTGGTATTGATGTCATACACAGCCCTCACGACTACCTTCATCCGTTAATATTAGCATGCGACCGCGGTAACCTTGAGATCGTCAAGTGCCTTCTTGAGTCCGGCGCCCCCGCTGGAGTACTAGTCAAAACGTGGGACGATGCGTCCGGCTGGGAGACCAGTCCGCTTCACACGGCCTGCCATGGTGAACACAATGACATTATACATCTACTTCTCAATCGGAAAGTAGACGTTGACGTGGAAGTCGGCTCCTCTGGGACTCCTCTAACGCTCGCGGCGCGAAATGGACACGTCGACACTATTCGCTTGCTTCTCGAGGCGGGAGCAGACATAGGCCGTTTCTCAAATCCCCTTCAAGCCGCGTTGTCGGTCGCAGCTGAGCGGGGACACTTGGGTGCAGTGCAAGAGTTACTCGCTGCGAAAGCAGCCATCTACGATCCTGAAACGAAGTTGAATGTGCTGAAGAGCGCGTGCTCTTCACGGTCTCCTATGGTCCTGGAACTCCTCCTCGAAACGGCAGTTAATATAGAGAACGGCAAACAGGCGATTATGGAAGCGTTCGAGGCCGCTTCCAGACAGGACGATGATGAGATGCTGATACTTCTGAGTGAATATACGGATCCGAGCATCGAAGTCTTACACAAATCCTGTATCGCCGGGTCGCTCCCTCTTGTCGGCATGATGCTAGACGCGGGAGTGCCAGTGAATGGGGACGGGGATGAAAATGGAGTTCGAGCTTTGGATCTGGCAGCACGCCATCTACGATTCGAGTTGGTGCAGTTACTCGTGGGACGAGGCGCCGACGTTAACAAGGAGCTCCTGGACTACGACAGGAATATTGTCGTTCCTGAGGAAGCTGTCGTCGCTACTCTGAATAGGTGGGACCGAAGGCGAAGGGGACTGCGACTGCTTCTCGGCCCATCTGCCCATCTGCTGATCTAAAGATACATCTCCACTATATTAGAAGCTCTAGCAGCCTCTAGTTGGACCGGGAGAACTTCGGAAGCGCTATCTAGCGCACTACCGGCAATACTTCGGGAAAGGAATGGGCGGGCCGCGAACCGATGCAGATCTCTCGGGGTCATAAACTTGGAACTCCAAGAACGAACTCTACATCTCCTCCATTCATACGTCCCGACTTCGTTCCGATGTTGAACAGTAGCCAGTCTCCCAGTCAAGGCATCGCATATCGTTCGAAGGTAACACAGGGTAAGGCGGCACAAGTGAGCCAATCTCAGACGAGCCTCCACGCCTCGGTGGTAGTTTGACTGCATAGCTCGTGAATTGCATACTCACTTGGGTTGTAATCAATGGTCGTGTCGGCCTTGACCTTGCATAGCGTGTAATGGAGAGTGCGCGGCAGTAGCGGGGCAGGTTCTTGAGCTATAAAGACAAGAACAGTGGTAGGTAGCTTGCAAGTGAACAGGCCAACTTTCCTACTCTCTTTGATTCTTACCATTTCCCATTATACATCTTCTCTCTCTACCTCTACGTCCCGGCTTCAAGCCTTTTCATCACGCCCCTTAATTCCACAATTTCTAGTGAAACTGGCGAAAAATGGCCGACATCAACGTGAATGTGATTCTCAAGAGGCTTTCGATGAGCGAGAAGGTCGATCTTCTCGCTGGCATTGACTTCTGGCATACGAAAGGTCTCCCCCAGCATGGCATCCCTTCGTTACGCCTGTCTGACGGTCCAAACGGCGTTCGTGGCACCAAGTTCTTTAATGGTGTAAAAGCGGCTTGCTTCCCTTGTGGAACCGGCTTAGGTGCTACATTCAATCAAGATCTTCTAGAAGAAGCAGGAAAGAAGATGGGCCAAGAAGCTAAGGTAAAGGGAGCTCACGTAATCCTGGGCCCTACGATAAACATGCAACGAAGCCCACTTGGTGGCCGAGGGTTCGAATCGCTTGGCGAAGACCCTTTCCTGGCTGGTCTAGGAGCTGCGGCGATCATCAGGGGTATTCAGTCGACTGGTGTCCAAGCTACTATCAAGCACTTCGTATGCAATGACCACGAGCATAAGCGCAATGCTGTCCAGGCCATCGTTACCGAACGCGCTCTGCGCGAAATCTACGCATTGCCCTTCCAGCTTGTCGTCCGTCATTCCAACCCGGCCTCGTTTATGACAGCATACAATGGAGTCAACGGCACATACTGCAGTGAGAACCCTAAACTCTTGGACCATATGCTGCGAGGAGAATGGGGATGGAATGGGCTGGTTATGAGCGATTGGTACGGCACGTATTCCACCACGGAGGCCGCGGTAGCGGGCCTTGACCTTGAGATGCCCGGGCCACCACGATTCAGGGGCGAGCCGCTCAAGTTCAATGCGTCGGCCGACAAGGTTCGGACACACATACTTGACCAGCGAGCGAAAGCAATGTTAGAGTTGGTCCGGAAGTGCGCCACTAGCGGGGTGAAAGAAAACGCGCCAGAAGGCACGGCTGACACCCCTGAGACGGCTGAGCTGTTAAGGCGGATAGGCAACGAGGGAATCGTCTTATTGAAGAACGAGAAGTCGGTGTTGCCTCTCAAGAAGGACAAGAAGGTATGTACACCGACCCAGAAGTTCCTATTCGCCTGATTGCTGACAATAAACTCACTTTTATAGACGGTTGTGATTGGGCCTAATGCTAAGGTTGCAACATATCATGGAGGCGGTTCTGCGTCTTTGGCTGCTTACTATGCTGTCACTCCATTCGACGGCATCAGTAGCAAGCTGTCATCTTCTCCGGATTACACGATAGGCCAATATTCGCACAAGTTACTTCCCCTGCTTGGGTATTCGACGAAATCAACTAAAGGGGTGCAGGGGATGACCATGAAAGTCTACCTTGAGAGCCCGGAAGTTTCAAACAGACAAGCAGTTGATGAAATAGAACTGGCAAAGACCGAGATGCTTCTCGTAGACTATGAAAACCCCAAGATAACGTCTTCTCTCTGGTATGCGACATTAGAAGGCTCTCTGGTTGCTGACGAAGACGCCGCTTGGGAATTCGGTGTTGTCGTATCCGGGACCGCAAACCTCTACATCAATGACGAACTTGTCATTGACAATACCACAACGCAGAGATTAGGCGATGCGTTCTTCGGCAGCGCTACGAGGGAAGAAAAAGCCACGTACAAATTGCAGAAGGGAAAGACCTACAACCTTAAGGTCACCTTTGGGTCAACGCCAACATCCAAGCTCGGCGGTGATGCCGTTCTTCTTAGCGGTGGCGCACTCCGCGTTGGCGCATGCAAGGTCATTGACCCCAAGGCTGAGATTGCACATGCCGTCGAGTTGGCCCGTGGCGCCGATCAGGTCATCGTCTGCGCCGGTCTCAACGCCGAGTGGGAAACCGAAGGCAACGACCGTGCCGACATGAGCCTACCTCCCGGCCTCGACGACCTGATCGCCGCCGTTGCCAAGGCCAACCCCAACACCGCCGTGGTGATGCAGTCCGGCACGCCGGTCGAGATGCCCTGGATCGACTCGGTAAACGGCCTGATCCAGGCCTGGTACGGCGGCAACGAGACCGGCAACACCATCGCCGACATCCTCTTCGGCGACGTCTGCCCCTCGGGCAAGCTCAGCCTCAGCTTCCCCGTGCGCGTCCAGCACAACCCAGCGTACCTGAACTACCGCACCGAGGGCGGCCGCGCCCTCTACGGCGAGGACGTCTACATCGGCTACCGGTACTACGAGGCCGTCGACCGCGCGGTGCTGTTCCCCTTCGGGCACGGCCTCAGCTACACCACCTTCGCCTTCTCGGACCTCGCCGTGGCGTGTACCGACGAGCAGCTGACGGTCTCGCTCCGGGTCACGAACACGGGCGCCGCGAAGGGCGCCGAGGTCGCGCAGGTGTACGTCGCGCCGCGGCAGAAGGCCAGGGTCAGCCGCCCCGTCAAGGAGCTCAGGGGCTTCGCGAAGACGGGGCCCCTGGCGCCGGGCGAGAGCACGACCGTCGCGGTGCGCGTCGAGACCAAGTACGCGATCAGCTACTGGGACGAGGTGCGCGACGAGTGGTGCGCCGAGGCGGGCGAGTACGAGGTCGTCGTTAGCGATAGCAGCGAGGTCAGGGAGGGCAAGGCGGTCAGGGGCTGCTTCACGGTTCCCGAGACGTATTGGTGGAGGGGGCTGTAATTACCTAGGTAATGTGATTTGATTCTATTCTGGAACTTAGGACCGCCGTGTCGGTTTGTCCGGCGATGAGGCGGTGTAGTAGCAGATAGCTTTTTGTGAGGGTGTTAATTACCTGAGTTGACGATTCCGGTTTATAATGACTTGTGTGGTATTACACAAATAGAATTGTCGGCTGAGGGATGCCACTCAATGATTTTTCTTGCCAAAGGGGATTTCATTTTGCCTAATATGCCCTGCCTGTAGATAGGTAAGTAACTTCTACCGTTCGTCATATGTAAAGTAGAGGAATCATCCTTTCCCCCCTTCCTCCGTAAAGCGATATACAGATATTACGTTATGCAATCATGAATGACTGTATATGTTATAAGAACTGCTTAATAGTGTGAGGCACAGTTATCTCCGTGTGAAATTATGACGCATATAGGAGCAAGAGTAACTTTCTATAGAGTTCAAACTAACGGATGTCTTAAGTCCTTGCAGGGCTCTTATAAAATTGAATTTCCTTTATTACAATAGAGACCCTTATACCATACAAAGCTTTCGTATATATTGTATCAAGTTTACTATCCCTACTTAGGTTCATTGTGAAGCTTTCTAATATCTGTTTCAGAGCGCCGCGTAATGACATGGCTTCTAGGGGATGTCGACCTTTCTAAGTCTAATAGGGATATTCATAATTATTACAATCTATTTCATATATAGAAAAGAACGGGGAAAAACATAACATATTCTTAAAATATCACCCTAGTTAGAAACTCCTACGAAGTGCATATTTCGGTGGATGTATCCATACCCTTGGTTAGAGAAATGCCGATATAGCTATCTTCCAAGGGCCCGAGAGAATGGATAATTAGGCATTTCAAGACTGATAGAGACTAACGATAGCTTAGACAGTACATGAAGCGAAGCGGGGTTTCCAAATATTAACGGGAGATAGCTTAGCTCCATCATAGCTCAAGGAGTGCCAGGCATCATCGCGTTAGATACATGGGTAAGTTAGCTCGTCAGCACTTTATCGAGAGTGAATTTATGGCCGTAGGTAGCTGGTTACTTCAGAAAATAGATTGGCAAAACTCAAAAAGAACGGCTTATCCCAACGATCGAAAGATTAAAGCTAGGTATGTAAAACTACAGACGGTGTGGACATCCTATAGGTAGTGGACAAGCATTGACTATGTCAACAATGTCGCGATGCTGAAGTGGGTAACGCTTTACGAACTTCGAAGCTACTTATCCCCTCTCGTTCACGGCGTTAGGAATAGGAATGGGTATCATAGTAATACTCCTGTAATGGTGTCATCCGCTTCTTGGGTATAAGGGGGAGACTAACACTCGAATGTTCCGGATAATACTTTGAAGCGATGGCAAATAGGAGTACGTGTAGACGATTATAAAATCCTTTTACTTGCATGCCTCAATCGTATGTACGGGTTTGCTATATACAAAATGTGATGATAAACCAAACCACCCCTAGGTTATACTGACGCCTCCCAAGGTATCGATCGATTGCAAAAACTTTGTGCCAATAATAAGGGTAACTGAAAAAACACGGTCTCTAAACATCCCATACAAAGAATCATACACGACTAGCTTAACCCTTGCGCCCCAGCTCAGAAGCCGAGGTTCACGAGCACGCTGACCAGAAGGAGTCCTCCGATGCTCGCGCCGATGCCGGCCTTGGCCCTGTCGCCAGCGCCTGTGCCCGGGACCTGGGTCGGCGCTCCCGTGGTCGAAGCGCTTGTGGCGCTGGAGCTTGGGCCTGACGTGGGGGAAGCCGATGACGTGGAATCGCTCGTCGACGGGACACCGGTAGATGGGACCTGTGTTTCGGACGTCCCTGGCGCACTGCTCGAGGGAGCCGTGGGCGTAGACGAAGGGCTGCCAGGCTCTGTTGACGAGGTCGGGTATGTGGACGGTGTCTCCCCAGACGTCGTCGGCGTCTCGGTAGCAGTCGGGGTGGTCGAGGGACCTGTCTCCGTAGTGCTCTCACTGCTGGTAGCAGTGGGGTAAGTTGACGGTGGCTCCGTTGGCGACTCGGTCGGCGAAGTTGTCGGCGACTCTGTTGTTGATGTGCTTGACGGAGAACTCGTTGGCGAAGACGAGACATCGGCGCAGAATGTATCGTAGCCCTTCATGACGGCGCCTATAACAAAGTGATCCGTTAAGTTCTGTGCAAATATCTACCTAGTTCTAAATTACGGTGCATGAGACACGAACCATAGGCGTCGCCATCGCAGGCGTCCCGTAAGCACTTCTCGCCGTCTCTCTTAACGGTGTACACCGACTTGCAGATGCAGACATTGTCGCTGGTATCGCAGGTCGTGTGGGCGTCCACCGCGTCGAAGATGCACGGGGGGCCACAAGCGGGAACGTAGTCGGTGATGTTGATAGCCAAGGTCAGAGCTGCGAAAGCCGATAGCATAAGAGCTCGTAGGGACGCCATATTGGATCGGGTCTATGTAGGTGAGTTCCTACCAAGAGGACTATTTCAGATTATGGATGGGACTAAATTAGGTAGTGGACTTTATAGGAGGTATGTCACAGAAGGCAGGCTCAGTCAGCTGGTCGACATGACATATATACATACTTACTCAGTACATGTAGCACTTACCTAGGTAACCTAGTTGATCAACGAAGGAAGTCCTTGTGATAAATGTAATTGCAATTGCCCGAGAACATCCCTGTCTTTGGCACTAGCCAGTACCTACCTAGGTAGGAATTCTTATTTTTTACGTACCGCAAGCAAGTATACCTGTATTCATGCACAGTTGACCACCAATGGTAGGGCGTATACGGCCAAGCTGAACGCCGTTTCATCTCCCGATTCGGCAGGTGGTGGGTTTGAAACGAAGGAGCTGTTATTTTAGTGTAACGTACCATTCTTACCCCGGACTGCTGCGGGCATCTCTTATTAGCGCGGTCGATCACCCGAAACTCGGGTTTCTGATAGGCAGGTCGCCACCGTCGTTGGAATGAGTCTCCTTCCTAGTCTCGGCATCTTGGGCATCTTTCGTAACCGGGTAATCCTTTATAATGTGGAACAGTCGTTGGTTAACGCAAAATTACGGATTGTCCGTAATGTGCCACTTTCGACTGATCGGACGAATGACGGCATTGAAGGTACATTATTTTATCTGAACATGGATGGACTGTTACACATTAATGCTCTAATGACTTCGGCCCTATTTACTTACACTACATACTTAAGTATGTTACAGACAACCTTAAGGGGAACCTGACTCTAACTTGAATAGTTAAATTAAATATGTCAGGTGAATCGAGCCTGAAAAACGCAAGTGGTAATCTAAAAGATCGACAGAGGCTCTAATAGGTACTTTACCTCCTCTTACGATAATTGATCCTTGAGAGCTTTGGTATATATGTTAGGAAATAAATACGATCCGTATTAGTTGAAAGCACGCCTCCGTAATCCATCGGCAAGCTTGCCGAAAGTAGGGGAAGTTCGGCCGGAGGGCACATTTCATGACGTCAAAGACAGTTGCACATATAAGTACCCATCGACCTGAGCTCAGAAATAAACCATAGCCTTATTATGACGAGGAGCCATATCTACTTGTAAGTGCCGTGATGAATCAAGAAAGGGGTAAGGACTAAAAATAAATATACGGGAACGAGCGAGATAGACAAGTGACCAACGAACATAAGAGGAAATGAAACGCTGACAGAGTCTTAGTAGGCCAGGGTTGCGCGAGTGAATATGCCGGCCGGAAACCTGGAAGAACTCTTATAATTATAGCCACCGGAATTAGCGTAGCGAAGTTCTGATTGGTATGAAGACTTTCTTGGTTTGTTCTTAGGTGGCTTTTGTTGAAAAGAGCAGTAATGGCACTGCTTTGTAAACTTCCTATGAAGCATAGTAAGCTAGCTAATAGTTGTAAATATCCGTGTGCTGTAGAGTTTGACGCGAAGAAGCAGGAACAATACCTAGTAAAATGCCCGGTAGCTTTAAGGATAAAGCTAAGTTGGGAAAGGTCTGAACTTGGCGTCCAGTGCCCAACTTGATATGCTGAAAATCAGAGCGTAAGTACCTTACGCTACTGATTTATATAGAAAGGTACTTTTTCTATAAGGCAAAAAAAAGCTATTTTATCTCCTTTACCCTTTACCCGCTACCCGCTACGCGCCAATTTTTATTATTTTATTTTAAATACTAGCACATAAGGGAATCGAACTACGGGTCTTTAGATTTACAAATTACGGATTACGATATTACTATTACACTACGGGATTGTTATCTAAGTATTTGTTTTTAGAGTATATATAGCTAGTTGCTGACTACCGCGTGGGGGGGGGGGGGTCCGTCAGATTTATATGGGCGCCACGTCAAATTGGTGTGGGCGCCACCAGTCAGGTTACACGACAGGCAAGTAAAAAAGTATCTGAGGCTAGGTAAGTTCGATATCTCTGGCCAATAGATAGAAGGCTAACACTTGTAGGGCCAATTACAGGAACTGAAATTTCTTAGCGCGAAAATAGAGTTACAGATGAACCGCATTTTAACTTAGGTAAAGGTCTTCACTGTTTTTTGTGAGGCTGTTCAGACCTTTCCCAATCATTACTTGATAGAATATACCAATGATGTTATAACTTATTAGATATAGATAGGACCTCGTCTAGCAGATTAAGAGTATACGATATTAGTCGGTTAAGTTGATATGCCCTTGTTTAAATTAAGTCTAAAACATGACATGCTAGTTTAACCATGTCGAGCTTTAAAACTGAAGACAACAAGAAATCTTTAAGTCATATAGTCTGTACTACTAGCTATAGATATATCTTTTAGGTAAGTTGATGCACTATACTAGCCATAGGCCGTTATGTAAACACCCCAACAGGTGGCCCTTAGCTAAGTATACACGGTTCCTTTCCCAAGGAGATAATTTAACCTACCAAGACTTGTCATTGCCACATGTCAACATATCTAACCCTCCCAGGTGCCTCTCCCTGGAGTGTCTAGTAATTTATATAACAAATTACTAAATCATGCTAATTCGTTTCTGATCAGTGATGAACTTTGGGTTTAAGTAAGAGAGTTTAGCATTTATGCTGCACCTCTAGGCGCCTAGTAGAAACACCACATAGTGAATAATGGACAGATGCCGAAACAGGAACGATTTAGGGATCTTGAATATATACGCTTACATTGGTCAAGCAAGGAATCTATGGCCGTCGACGGTGCTTTGGGATAAGTACCTATATGTACTCAAGGTAGGTAGGCAGCAGATGCCTTATATAAACATTAATTGTTTGTGTGTAAGAGCATGAGGGCCGAGCACCGGCAACTTTGTACCCGCGGGGGTTGGTTGCACAAAGAGGTTCAGCCACGTAAGGGACCAATCCAATGCCATGTTCGACTGCTTCTCCAATACATCATCAATGCAGGCTGGATTCCAACCACGCCCCAAACCTACGTCAAGCTTCGCCTCATACAACGTTGTCGTACGCACACAACAAACAAGCGGCAATCGACTAAAGCGCTCTTGCATTGTGGCCTTGAAGTTTGAAGCCCCCTACCTGCGTGATAACAGTCGTCGTTCCTTTTGTCCTGATCCTGCCGCCGCGTTTCGCTTCTGAGGGCGACTCTCGGAACCACGCTGGAACCATGTCTCAGTTGCCCGCGGGGACGCTGAAAGATGCCGTCGGTGTGCTCATATACACCTTCATTTGCTTGTTCAGCAGTATCCTCCTCATATGGCTTCAGTGGGTAAGCCGGGAAAGACTGAGTTGTGGGTTCACATTCTTCCGAATTGTGAGTGCCCGCTGACGGATCTTTCGAAGATGTGGCCCTGATGGCATATTTCTCCCTGATATGCACGATCAGTAGCATTATTCAACAGATATATAACTATGCGTAAGAACCGTAGCATGAAGAAAGCGTCTGTGCAAGCATATTGACGAGTCTAGGCTATGGAACGATCTCATGTGGGCGCAACTATACTACATCAAAGCTCACTACGAGAATGCCGATGTCGTGTTCAATAATGGAAATTTCGGGTTCATGCGAGTGATGGCAAACATCCGTATGTAAACGGTCATCTGTCATACTTTCTTCATATCTGGGGCTCGGTTACTTAATCTTCATAGGACTGTTTTGTTACATCATGGAATCAAGCTACTTATTGGCATAGTATGTAGTCCCTGCTTCTCTGGAACAAATCACCTAACACAATCGTCAGCACGATTCAGATAACATTCGCGGTCTACGGCTACTGGCCGACGAGACGACGGGCCGAACGCACTTCTGTGCTAGCTAGTAAAGTCGTGCCCCTTATGTTGGCTGGCATCACCATCGGGTTGCTTCAAACACCACCGGTGCAAAGCAGCTTTCTAGTATACATGATTGTAGCTAATGCACAATGTGAGTGTATTGAAGTTTCCTGGGCCATATTTCATCCCACGAAAATACTGTGGGGGCTGACTGAATCTAGCCGTCACGAGCTGCGCTGGTAGCATCTTTCTAATCCTCGTGATTCTTTGGAACTACCTCGACACTAAGTGTTTCTGGAGGCACATTCGCCCAACGAGGCAAATTAGAGACTGGCGGTTCCGCCTCAGGAGTAGGAATAGCCCCCATGCCGGTTCTACTGTCTACCAAGAGAATAGAGACCCAACTATGTTATTTGATAACCACTGGTTGGTGTTTCGACTATCCATCGCCATTATTCTCATATCGTAGGTTTTAAATACCTAAAACTAGCCGTGACTGAGATAGAAGATAGCACTAACATGATGTCTAGTCTATTCATATTTGCGAGCATAGCTACGCACATACCGCAGCGTGACGACGTGGCTAGAGACGCGCAAGCAGACTCGCCTGATTATTGGAATATCTGGTGGCTGGTATATGAATATATAGGTGGCTGGACGACCTATACCAGTAGCTATATAGGAGGATATCCCCTCCTACCTGTAATACCTCTTTTACTACTACTATTATTAATATAACTAATGTATACATTTATAACCTGCGTATTTATTTTAATAAGTTATGAGCCCGGAGTTTATTACTATTATTATTATTATTATAATTATCTATCCGTTATTTATTTATTTTATTATCTATTATTAAAAAATATAGTTTAAGCGTTACGCTTTCCGTATATATAATACGGATAAGTAAAACGGAATTAATAAAACGGAATTAATAAAACGGAATCGAAAATTCTATATAAAATAATATAGTTTATATAAAATGAGTGGTTTTATAGGCTATTAAAGGCTTATATTACCCCTTAACCTACCTAGGGTATAAAAGGACGCTGACAGCCGCTAGGCCATTATTTTAAAACCTTTCCTTTTTATTATCCGACCTTATCTATCGGCCCTTAGCCGATCTATGTATACCATATATGCGTACTACGGTCGCTTTTTTTTCTTCTCTTAATTAATACTTATTAAGTACTATTCCTCCCTTTTTTTTTAAATAAATTAACACTTATTAAGCTATTTTAAGCTATAATAAGCTATTTAAAGTAACCGTTAAAGCCGCTACCTTTAAAGCTATAGTTATATATGCTATAAGGTAGCTTATTTTACCTAATATACGCAATAAACCTATTATTTACCTCTTGCTTTAAATATATACTATAAATAAGTGGTTTTATAGGCCATTAAAGGCTTATATTACCCCTTAACCTACTTAAGGTATAAAAGGACGCTAATAGCCGCTAGGCTATTATTTTAAAACCTTTCCTTTTTATTATCCGACCTTATTTATCGGCCTTTAACCGATCTATATATACCATATATATATACTACGGTCGTTTTTTTTTTCCTACTTACCGTCCCTTATACAGTAGAATACTTAAAAGCCTCGCTTTCTTTTAACGGTCTGGTTTTATACCGCATTAGAATATCTAACGGTTTAATCCCGTACCGCATTAATATATATAACGGCCTAATTCCGTACCGCGTTATTTCGCTATTATATAGTAGGGGTTTTGCCCTTTTTTTTAACGGCCTAGTTCCGTATTGTATTAAAATACCTAACGGTTTGGTTCTATATTGCGTTATTTTACTATTATATAATAGGGGCTTTACCTTTTTTTAACGGTTTAGTTCCGTACCGCGTTATTTCCTTATATAATAGGGGCTTTACCCTTAACGTATAACGCTTTAATCCCGTACCGCGTTATTTCTTGCTGCTATATAATACGGGCTTTGCCTATTTAACGGCCTGGTCCTATACCGCGTTAATATATATAACGGCCTGGTCCTATACCGCGTTAAGATATTAACGGCCTGGTTCCGTACCGCGTTAGGATATTATAAGGGGATATTATAAAGGGGGATATTATAAAGGGGGATATTAAATAGGTAGTAGTGATTTTATTTTGATTTTTTTTTTAGGGGTTAATTTTATAGGTATAATACGAGTATTTACCGCTTCGCGTGCGATTTTTACTTAATAGCCTAATCCCGTACCGCATTATATATTAATATTATACCTATAGGATTAACTTATAGGCTATTTTAAGCTATAATAAGCTACCTAAAATAACCGTTAAAGCTACTACCTTTAAAGCTATAGCTATATATGCTATAAGGCAGCTTACCTTACTTAATATATGCAATAAACCCATTATTTACCTTTTACCTTAAATGTGTACTATAAAATATAGCTAAAACGGTATAAAATAAGCAATATAGTTTATATAAGATAGAAAATTAAGTTTTAAGCCTTTTAATTTAGTACTAAATTATATTAAAATATACTATTATTATATAGTATATTTACTACCTATATTAAACCCCGAATAGCCTTAAAATTTATACTATCGATATTTATAAAATAATAACTATTATTTTTAAAAACTAATTAAATATTAAAGCTTTTCAGAATTACCGAAACTAATAAATCCCTAAATTATTAAAGCGTATTTATTTAAATAACAGTTTTTATTAATATTTAAATAATATATAATAATAAAATCGACGTTAAATATAAATATTTTATTATAAAATAAACCCTTAACGTAATTAAAATATTTTAGATTTTTTAACAAAAAAAATTTCCTATATTTAACGTACGAATTTTTATAATTATTTTTAAAAAATTTTATAAAAAAAATTAAAGATTTAAACTATTTATTATTTTTTTTATTATTAAATTTTTTATTTTTTAATTTAAATAAAATATTATATATTTCTTTATTTTTAAATCTTAATATTACCGATCTTTTCGGATTAAAACTTTTTTTTCCTAAACGTTTACTTAAACCGTTTATATTAGGCTAATAAAAGCCTAAAAAACGCCCTAAAATAATTATTAAAATACCTACTAAAATTATTAAATTAATAATTAAGTTACCCTATAGTAAATTACCCTATAATAGGTTACTTTATAAACTTATTATAAAAGCTTAAATATTTAAAAATTCCATTTTTATATACCCTATTTAATTATTAACTTTTTAATAATTTTATTATAAACGAAAAAACCGGAAAATCTAATATTAGTACCCTTAATAGCCTAATTAAATTAAAAAATTCGAAATAATAGTTTATATTTAAAAAAAAGGTTAATAATTATTTAAAAATAAGTAGCTATAAGAGGCTTTTTTTAAAAAGTTAAAATAAAAACCAACCGATTTTTAAAAACTATTTTAATAAAGCCGAATTATAGAAAAAAATTAAAGTTTAAAAAAATAAACAAAATAAAGCTTATAAATATATTAAATATAAATTCGGTAAAAATCTATAAACTTAAATTAAATACCTAAAAACCGTTAAAAAAATCTAAAAAATATTAGCGAAAAAATATAAACTAAAAGGGAATATTATATTTTAAAATTTAATATTTAAATAAAATACTACCTTTTTAATTATTAAAAATATTATATTAAAACTAAAATTTTAATTTTAACTTTTAAAATTCGACTTTAAAAAATTTAATAAAACCTATATTATTAACGAATTATATTTTATTTATAAATTTTTTTTTATATTTAACCCTAAATATAATACCTTTTTTATTATTTTTTTTAAACTTATAATATTATCCCCGAATATACCGATAAAGGTAAAATTATTAAAAAAATAATTATTTTTAAAATAATATTTAGTTTTATTTTATAAAAGGAATAAAGCTAAAAGCTTAAAGCTATTAAAATTAAATAGGCCTTTTTATATTTTAAAAATAAAAACGACTTTAATAGTTAAAAAAATAGTAATACTAATAGTAAATATAAAACCGGCTTTAATTATATTTATTATAAAAATTAAAAATATAAAGCTACTAACTATTTACCGAAAAAGTATTTTTAAAAATACCCTAAATTAGCCCTAATTATTTAATAAAATAATAATAAAACCTTATTAAAAAAATAAAAAACGGATTAGGGGCTAATATAGGTAAAATTTATATTTATAAGGTATAATAATACTATACCGGTTAAAACTATAACCTTTTTAATTTTTAGAAATAATAATATTAAAAAGCCGGATAAACCTTTACCTATTAATATATTTTTTAAATTTTTTAATATATTACTACCGAATAATGTACCTATAATTATACGCTTAATAATAAATAATATTAAAACTATAACACTTAATATATCATTAGTTATTTTTATTATTTAACTAATATTTAAATATATACCTAAAAATTTATCTATTAATTAAAAATTAATAAAAATAGGGCTAATAATTATACTTAAATAAAAAGTAATAAAGTTTATTAAAAAATTAAAAAAAGTTATTATTCTCGATAGTAAATATAGCTAATATTATTTTTATAATAAAGGGTTTTTTAAATCTATATAGCTATATTTTAACCCTAAAATTATTAAAATAAAGGGGAAATTATTAATTCCTTAATATTAAAATATTATTATTTTTATTATATTAATTAAAAATAAACTTAAAAAAGTTAAAATAAA
Organism: Xylariaceae sp. FL0662B; assembly: GCA_022376535.1. NCBI lineage: Eukaryota > Fungi > Ascomycota > Sordariomycetes > Xylariales > Xylariaceae > Xylariaceae sp. FL0662B. Next base: position 19,148 of record JAJJKD010000225.1, on the reverse strand, counting down.
TAATGCCTTATATATATTAAATATAAAATATAACTTTATTTTTATTTTATAGCTTATTAAAAAGGGAGCCGAATTTTTTTTCCGATATAATGTAGCTTTTAAAATAATAAAAAAAAGGATTTTTTTAATAGCTATTAAAGTTAACGGTATTGCGTGGTCCCAGGACTCTGGCTGAAGCAGAGGAGTCCTAGGGGTTAGTGTAATCCGGGGAGTCCTATAGAATCCCTAGAATACACTATAGTTCGTAATACTTTAGGGACTAAAGTGCAATATAGATAATTACGATATAGTAATAGCAAGGCTATAAAATACTAAATAGTATTAGTATAGTAAAATAGAATAATTAAAAATGTCCCTTATCTCTAAAAAATATAAGGGACTAAAGGACTTATATACAGCCTTTAGGCTTTAGTCTTAGTAACTAAACAGAGCTATATAATAAACGGCCTATATATAATAAACCAGTTTAATAATTTTATTAATATATATAATTTAATAGTAGCCCTATATTTTTATATTTTTATTATTTTTAATTTAAAAGTTTAATATAAATAATTTAGGTATTTTAATTAAAAAAATTTCGAAAAACTGTTACGGTAGTAGTCCTAGCGCACCTTATTCACTGCTATAACCCCACAGTCACGTGTAAATAGCGATTAAATAAAATAAGGAGTAGGTAGAGGTTTTATTATATATATATAGCTATATATACCTAAACCTCCTCCTCTTTTTTATTTTTATTATTTTGTTATAATATACTAATTATTTAGCCGTACTATATATAAATGCCGTTATATAATAATAAAGATCCTTTATAGCTAATTAGCCAGTTTTTTTTAAGGTATTATATTTAATTTTTCGATATTAGCCTCGGTTAAATAGGCGGCGAAATTTTTATCTTCATCCTATCGGTTTAGCTTTTAATACAGGTAATAATAACTTTATTTATCTATCGGATTAGTCATTTAAGCGTATACCGGTATGCTTAAATAATCGTACCTAATCTATACCCGTTACCTTTACCGATATTGTCTTTCGAAATACTTTTTATTTTTAATATTAGCCTTTAATATAGGCGGTAAATCCCTATTATTTAATTAGTTATTAAAGTACGGTAAAACCTAGGTAATTATATTTAATTTAAGCCTATTTACTTTATTAATAAAGTTATTTAAAAACCCTTATAAGTTTATTTATTCCGATTTAACTTTTTAAATAGGTAGCGGACGAATTTTTTCTATTTAATTTAACCTTTATAATAAGTAGCAGATTATTTTATTATTATTTTATTTATAATAGCTTCTATTAATGCTAATAAAGTTAACGGTATTATTTAAGCCCTATATATTAAACTAATTACTAAATTTAGCAGCTAAATCTAGCAGTTAATTTAGTAAAATTAATAATTAAATAACCAGGTTTAATAGTTTTAGGTTAAAAACGCGTCCCTTTAAGCTAAAATAAATACCGTAAAATCCATTTATTACGTATTAATTTTTAAATAGCTACGCTTTTAACCCTTAATCCCAGATATTCCTATTTTAGCTAACTTATTAAACTTTAATATATAGGCCTTATAATTAAAGGGTAAAATAGAGGTTAATAATAAGGCTATTAATACGGATTAAGCTAAATTTTATTATATATACGTACGTTTAAAATTTAAAATATAATATATTATTATTCTTATACTATATATATAATAAAAGGAAAAATTATAAAATTATAAGGCTATTATAACTACGTTAAATTAACTATATAATAATCCTAATAGGTCCTATTAATTAGCTAAAAAATTACGTAATTTCTATTAAAATAAAAACGACTTTATTTGTATATTTTTAGCTATTTAAGAAAGACTTTTATAGGAGGCTAACGTAGTAGATCTACTTAATAAAATCCGGATTTAAAATTTACGTTACGCTATTAATAATACATTAAAAAAAAAAGCTTAACGATTAAAAATTACTGCTAATTATATATAATGAATTCGTATTTCTATTATATTAACTATTAAGATTCCACTTTAATAAGCCGACCTTAAATCCGAACCTAAATATAATGGATACTTTTATTAATATAATCGAATAACGAAATAATGTTAAGCTATAAAAGTCCGATAATATACCTATTAATACCTAATACTTACTTAAAATTATATTATTTTAAACCCTTAAAGGTTAAATAGCGCTTTTATTAACTTTTAAATAGCGTAATAACCGTAAGGCTAATAGTTAATATTAGCGTTATAATAATATAATATATAAGGTCGAAAAATGCCCGTTATTATTATACTATTTAAACCTCCGTAAACTCTTTATTAATAATAAAAACATTAACGGTAAAGATAATTAATAATTATATATTAAAAGGAATTAAGGGGGTAATAATATAGTTATATAAACTAGTAGTAGTTGTGTTATTATTAAATAGTAATTATTATAATTACGTGACGTGGCGAGGTGGTCCGAGCTTTTAAAACGCGTGCGTTTTATAATAAGTGGTTTTTTTTAACGGATTTTAACAAATTAAGCAAATCCCACAGCACCACGTTAACTATTACTAAATAGATTTAAGGGGGTAGTATTACGGCAGTAGTTTTAGCGCACCTTATTTATTATTATAACCCCACAATTATGTGTAGATAGCGATTAAATAAAATAAGGAGTAGGTAGAGGTTTTACTATATATGTGTAGCTATATACACCTAAACCTCCTCCTCTTCTTTAATTTTATTATTTTATTATAATACACTAATTACTTAGCCGTGCCGTATATAAGTGCCGTCATAAAAACTTATAAATATAATAATTAAAATAAGGCTATTAAATTAAAACCAATATTTCTATAATATTTGCTATAAAAAACGGCTTAAAAAAACGGCATATTAATAAAATTAAAAAAGGGATTTATAATTTAAAGTTATTTTATTTAAATAAAGCCGGTATATTTAATAATATTATAAAATATAGTAGCTATTTTAAATAACTAGTTATTATTTATAATTATTTAAATATAACCTAAATAGAACCCTTAAAAATATTAAATAATTAATTTATTATTTTTAAAGGATTTTTCTTAAAATATAAACGTTTTAAAATTAAATATTATATAGTTATTATTAATAAATTAGGCTTATATTTTAGCTTTAAATTTATTAAATTTTACCGGTAAAAGGGTATTATTATTTACTATATAACTACCGGCTAATATTAATAAAATAGTTTTATTAAATAAACTATTAATCTTTTTAAAAAGAAATTTAAAATATTTATAAATAAAATTAAAATAAATAGGGTTTTAAATTACTATTAACTTATTATTTTATAAACTGCTATTTATATTAAAAACCGGTTTCCTATTAAAAATAAAAAAATAACCCCCTATAAGGCTTAATATAATATAAAACCGGATATTTAATATTAAATAATAATAAAAACTAATAGCTATTATAAGCTCGATAATAAAGTAAATATATTAAAGCTTACTATTATAAAATATAAATTTTTAAACTATAAAAGTAATAGTAGATATAATTATACTATTTTCAGATTTAATAATAAAAAAGTAATTAACGTTAATAACGTTATTTTTTTTAAAAAAATACCTCTATTATATTACCTTAAATTTTAAAAAGCTAATTATAAAGTTTATAAAATGCCTAAAACTATAGTTACTATTTAATAAATAACTAGCTATTTTTAAATAGTAATTTGCCGGCGTTTTATTTTATAAACCTACCTTAAAGGTACCCTATAAAAGGAAAATTTATAAAAGATAACAATTAAATTTCGAACTATTATTAATATAAAATAAACTAAATAAAAATAATAAACCTATTTATTAATAAATAAATAATTAACTATTAAAAGATAATCCTTTTAAAAATATAAATAAAAATAATTAAAATAAACCAATTTTTTTAAATATATTTAAAAAAAACTTTAATTAAAGATACTAATAATTCCCTAAATAACTATTACCTATATTTAAAGAATTAATTATTAAACTGGAATTTTTATATAAAAGAAATCTATTATTTAAAATCCTTTTAAAGTATTACCTATATTTAAAATAAAATATTAAACTATTAATACGTGGTGTATAAGTGGTGGATTAGTATGTATAAAAGAGATGGTTTATTAATAATTAATTACAGCTATAAGGCTATAGCTAAAGGCTATAGCCTGATTATTTAATTAACGCACAGGCTATAGGGCTATAATTATTTAATTAACGTTATACCCTATAGTACTATATATTAAATGCCGGCATATAAAATAAAGGCTATTATCCTTAATAAATAAATACCGTACGTATCCATTAATACGCTGATTTGTGTGCCGTTAAATTGATTATAGGGGGTTCTATTATAGTACGGGTAATAAATCCACCTAATTAAATATATATATATATATAAAGGTATAGGGGTACATAATTAATCTAACAGGTAAGGGTATAAGGGTACATAATCGATTTAGCTTAATAGCGCGTAAACGAATTTAATTAATTAGTTTTTATTATGTATTTATACGTATTTAATTTAAGTGAGGTATAAGGGACGTATTCGATTTAATTAACGTATTTTTTCGTATATATTTAATTTAATAACGCGTAAACGTACTTAATTAAATAACTTATCGTTTAGACCTTATTTAAAACGTAAAAATAAATACAGCACGATCGATTATTATTTAGAACTTCAATTAATTAAGGTTACTAATAAACCGTTATTTAAAACTTCGATCGTATAGCTTTAGTATTTTATTTAAGACGTAAAATTGGTTTATTTTAACTTCGTTACGTTTATTATACGATCGATACCTTATTTAAGACGTGGTATCGAATTAATTAAAGCGTAACTAATACGTAGTTTAAGACGTATATTAATTAACTCGTATACTAGCGCGCGGAATCAAAATCTAAATATTATCCTCGATATATAACTTATAACCGGAGGCATTTATCGATAATTTAATCCGTATAGGGGTGATAATAATTATAATAGGAATAGTAGGTACTACTATTTAATACGTAGTGTATAGGTAATAGATTAATATATATAAAAAAGATAGTTTATTAATAATTAATTACAGCTATAAGGCTGTGGCTAAAGGCCACAGCCTGATTATCTAATTAATATATAAGCCATAAGGCTATGATTATCTAATTAACGTCATACCCCACAGCACTATATATTAACTATATAATAACTATTAATTAAAATTAAATTTATAATTTAAATTAATTATTATTTTATTAAATTTTATATTTATAATAATTAAAATTAAACTAAAATCTTATAAATAAATTAGAAAAAATCCCTAATAATAATAATAATATAAAGCTATAAATATTAAATATTAATTTTTAATTAATAATTAAATATAAATATTATATAAATTATTAATTAACCGAAAACTATTAAATAATAAATAGGTTTATAAAATTAAAAAAAGGTTTAATAATAAAATTATTTATTATAAAGCTAAATAAGTAATATAAAGCTTTAAATAAATCGAAAATTTAAACTATATCGATATTTTTATTTTAATAATTAAATCTATAAATTATAAAACTATATTTATTATTACGGCTATTTTCGATTTTAAAATTAAATAAATAAATATTATTATTACTTTCTTTTATAGCCGGGTTTTTAAAAAGATTTATATCGAATAATTTATTAAATTTAATAATAATATTAATAAAGTTTATAAATTAAATAAAGCCCTATACGGTTTAAAATATATACCTAAGATTTAATATAAAATCTTAATAAATTTTTTTAAAATTTTAAAATTTAAACTATTATAAATAAATATAGGTATTTTCGTTAAAAGATTTATTTTTATAGCCGTTTATATTAACAATTTATTATTAGCCGGTTTTAATAAAAAAAATTACTAAAATTAAAATAATATTAGTTAAAAAATTTAAAATAATTAATCTAAATTTTTATTCCTATTATTTAAAAATATCTATTACCCGAAATTAACCGAATAAAATATTTTACTTTAACTAAAAGGCTTATTTTAAAAAAATTATTAAAAAATTTAAATAATAGAAAACTTTTTTTTAATACCTTTATAATTACTATAAAAATAAAAAAACTATTAAAAATTTTTTAAATATAAAAAATTAATATTAAATAATATATTAAAGTTATAGGGTATTTAATATACGCTATAATAGATATTAAATTAAATATAGTTTACTTTATATTATATTTTAGCCGATATATAAAAAACCCGACTACCGGTTATTTTAATGCTATTAAAAAAATATTCCGATATTTATATAATATTATTAATTATAAATTAATCTATAAAGGTAAATTAAATAACTTTATAGGGTAAATTAATATTAATTAAATTAATTATAGCTAAATTTAATAATTAATTTTAAAATATATTTTTAATATTGGTAATAATACTATTAATTAAACTTAAAAAGGTAATTAACGGTTTTTATATTTATTTATAAAGTTAAATTAAAAAAATAAACTTAAAGCTATTAATAAAACTATTTAACTTAGAAATTTATTAATTAAAATAAATATAGCGATAAAAAGAGATCTAATTATTACTTATTATTTTCGGTAATAATTAAGGGGCTATTATAATAACTAAAAACCTAATATATTATTTTAAAATTAAATATATTACTATATATAAGGTTTTTATTAAAAAAACTATAAAAAATAATAATATTAACTTTTTTTAAACCTTTATAAAGGAATAAATAGCTAATAAATTAACTAAACCGTTATTTAAAAATGCTTTTATTTATTTCCGAAACGCTTTAAATTTTTAATTTTAAAATAAATAAAAAAAATATAGGTTACGTTTTAATAATAAAAACCCCTTAAATTTTTTTTCCCGTTAAAATTAAAAAACCCTATTATAAAAAATTATAAAATTAAATTAAACTTTATAGGGTAATTTATTATAGGTTAATTTTAATAGTTAATTTTTATTATAATTTTAATAATTTAAAAATACTATATAATATAAATTTTAAAAAGAATTATTTTATTTTTATATTTATATATTTTTATAGTTAATAAAGCTAATTAGTTAAATATTTATTTTTATTATAGACTTATAAAAATTAACTTTATTTAAAATAATATAACTTAATTTATTATTTTTATATTTATCGAATTTCTATAACTTTATCGTAACAATTTATAAGGATTTTTTTAATATATTCGATAACTTTTTAAAAATAATATTACTATAAATATATAAAATTAATCGATAATAAAGTTATTCCTATAAGATATTTTATAAGTACTTTATAATACCTTTATAAGGTACCTTATAGATTCTTTATAATTTCTTATAGCCTTATAAAGTTACTTTATTAAATTTATAATATAAAGGTTTAGCTTTAATAAAATAATTTTATACCGATTTTTTCTATACAATTTTTTATTAAATTTTTCTTTATTTTTATATAATATAAATTTAATACTATTTATAATATTTAAGTAAATTATTATTAAATTTAAAAACTTAAAAATTAGAAATTTTAACCTTTTTTATAATAGTTTTAAAAGCTAATAATTAACGGTAATAGTTTATATATATACCTAAAACGATTTTTTTTATAATAAATAAAATTAAATAAATTAAATAGGCTTTATATTTAATTTAAAAAGTCGAAATTTTTATAACTATTTTATTAGCTTTAATTATAAATATAAAAAAAGTATTTAAATAAAATTATTTAATATATTTAATAATAAATTAATTAATAATAAATAGGAAAATAAAAAATAATACGTCTTTATAGTAGTTATTATTATAAAATTAATCGATATTAAACAAAATAAATAAATATTTATTTAAAATTATAATTCCTATTAAAAATATTATTAAAATATACTGCTAAAAAAATATACTATAAAATAAATAGCGTTCTTTTATCGAATATTTATATAATAAACGATATATATTTAAGATAAAAATCTAATATAATATTAATATTTTATTTAATAGGAGAAATAAATATTTATTATTTTTTTTAAGGAAAATATAGAAATAGGTAAACTTAAAGGACCTAAAATATTAAAAATAAAACGACCTAAAATTTTAGGATTATATTAAATTTAAACTATAATTAGTTAATAAAAAAATAAGATAGGATTATAGAAAATTATTATAAAGTATACCGAAACTATAGGAATAATTCGAATAGGAATATTAAAATATCTAATAACTAATATATAAATATATAGGTAGTTAGATAACCTATACTAATAGCTATATAGGAGAATATCCCCTCCTATCTGTAATACCTTTCTTACTACTACTATTATCAATATAACTGATATATACACTCATAACCTACGTATCTATTTCAACACTAATCTTGGCCCTGGACGAGCTAGATCAAACATCACCGGGTACATGCCCGGTGTGACGCCGGGTCTTGCTATATGGATTGTGTTTGGTCTAACCAAGGCATTCCGGCAAACCATGTACGAGAGGTTGTTGCCGAAGAGATGGCAGAGGAAGGGATCGGAGCCGGAATCACTTACACATAGCCTGTGGTCTCCCACCTCTCTCACCTCGAGTACATCTCAGATGCCAAGGTCGAATTTGGCACCGACTGCGACGGATATCGAGATTCAACTAGATGACTTGGGCCAGAGTATGAAGAAGCGCCCGTCGCCGGATGTGACAACAACTCCGTTATTGGTCCAGATTCCGACGGGAAACCAGGCGCGGGGCGATCGGTCTGTTGGGAGAGAAGAGAAGGGAAGGTTTATCCAACCTAGATGACTACACAGTCCGCTCCTGGTTGGTGGTTTTCATGAAACCAGCGCACGCGAGATAAATAATAGATCAATACTTGGAGAATTCCATACTCGAAATAGGTAATATCCGGTTAGTGGTCAAAGAAGTGGTCCAAAACTTGATAGAGTTTTGAGGGCTAGCAAAGGAAGTCAAGTAACAGTGTCAGCGTCACTACTTAAACATCGGTGTCCCTTGGACAGAAGCACTCACATGTGACATTGCGGCATGGTCATCTCGACACGTAAGCCTGCCAATCCTTCCTCTATCCTTCTGGGTCCCTTTATCTTGTAATTCTGTAGGTATAAGGCGTAGTATCACCACCTCCAATATTATCACTCATTCGAGTGAACATTGTAGCTCCTGTGGCAAAGATAAAAAGATAGGAAGCCCTAAGAAAGAAGTAGTACGTGTCATATGACATTCCAATAAATCACAAGTGTTTATATAGACAGCTCATAATTAACCCCCTTCAAGTACCTAGCTGCCTAGATGACTGAAGCATTCTGTCAGGTGACCTAGCCCCACATACCTAGGTCACCTAGAGGGGCTCCTCGCCCCCGGCACCTCTTCCTTCTCTCTCTTCCTCGTTCATATACACACACGACTAGTTCACACGCATTGTAGATAGCTTCGCCTAGAGGAATATACGGCCCTTGAGCCATCCATTTAATACGCAGCTTGAAGCCCGCGTATCTAGTTCATAGTGTCCCACTATACATTCAATTTGCAGTATAGCTGAATAATACCTAACACACACGCAAAAGTTCCCAGAACCACCACCTACTTTGCCACGGCCTTAATGATCTGCCCGTTCTCCATGTACCTGGTCTCATACCCGACATGACTCGTGGACGTCGTCATATCGATCCAGTCCTCCTGGTTCCTGACGGCCTTGTCGACCCATTCCGGGTCCACGATGAGCTTTTTCAGCACATCCAGGTCGGGCACCCAGTATTCGATCACCATGTGCGCCTTGCTGACCACCCACCCGGGCCGGAACTTGTCCAGCTCGGCTTGGAAAGCGGTACCCAGTTGGGCCGCCCGGAATTGCTGTGTATTGCGGAGTTCGAGTCAGTTATTTCGGTAACGGACTTGGGGATAATTGAAAGAAAGGTAGGTTTAGGGTGCTTACAGCGGCATAATGAACGACGCCGTGCTTTTTCATTAGCGGGAGCGCCCAGTGCAGGTGCACTTCGTGGAACCACTTGTTGAAGGCTTCCTCGGACACGCCTTCTTTCAGGTAGTGCTCGACGGTATACTTGATCAGCTGTTGGTCCGGCATGATTATTGATGGTAATATCTCTGTGGTTGATGTGGTGATTTACGAGGAATTCTTTGTGACTTCCCGTAGCTTTCTCTTATCTGCGACGAAGAGCGATTTTAGAAAATATTAGGTTAGGAGACTAGGTCAGTTTATCATAAAGTTTATATTCTAAGATTATATACTGTTTAAAACGTTTGCTTGGTTAGGTTTGATGATGACTTGTTGCGGTGAGTGATCATGCATGATGGCGGCGCAGGCGAATCAGGCGATGAAACTCTGAGTCAGCGACCTTTATTACATATAGGTGAAAAGACCCTTACAGCTTAAGCTGAGGCTAGGTATGATCAGAACCAGGGTTAAGCTGTTAAGTGGTTTATTTTCAGAAAAAAAATACACGAAAGAGAGATTATTATAGAGCCTTAAATCCAAATAAGCGAAAAAGGCCGTTGAAAGATACCATCGTCTCGAAATTGGAGCCAACCTAGAAGACCATGACATTGATACCTGCATGATGGACCTAGTCCTACAACGCCAGATGCTCGAAGCTATTAGCTTTAGTAAGTTAGTAAGAAAGCTGGAAGAAAACCGACGGACCCAACCCAAGATCAGAATATGCTTGATGCGATGTAAACTCTTAGTAGCGTTAACACACGGCTAACCGAGTCGAGGTATAAATAGTTTTCAGTCAAGGCGTAAAAAGAATTTCTCAACTAGTTGTATACGCTGAATTATCATGGTTAACTGCCTATAATCAACGTCATATTCTGCCACTTATAGGAATTGCTATGAAGTTCTGACTTTATATTAACATAAATACCATATTCTTCTGTGTGCTACTGCATAGTTCTCTTACCTATGGGTTAGACTACTCTTTCTCTCCAGATATCACGCATATAGCATATGCAGAGATAATCTGTATTGGACTCTGCTTAACTGCGATATATAATAGTACCTAATTGAGTAGATGCACCGTGTGAAATCAGTGTGAAGTAGGATATGTACACGGTGTACCAGCATCCCAATGTCCAAGCTCGGGCCCGCCAAGCTAATTCCCCAACGTCCCTCATACATTACCTGTACGTATTCTCACTCATTCATCCAAAGTACTCGTTCATCCATCAAATCTTCACTGCATTTCGCGAACGCCTACGGTCGATATTTGTCCAAGAAGGAATCATTCACGGTTTTTTGTTGGTTGCCTTCTCTGAAGAGTTTTGGGTGTTTTTGTGTGAGGCGATCCGGACAATCAGCGTCGGCAGCCCGACGAGTCTGTGACCTGAATTCAACCTCTTGTTCGAAAGGGTCGGTTTTCGATTTAGGGTTTCGCAATGACAGAGCATGAGCCTGATCCGGATTTTCGCTCCATCGTGGATGCGGCTGCTGCGAGTTGGATGTCGCAGCGGACTATTTCTCCTGAGCATTCCCAATCAGAATCTAGCTGTGAGTGTCGCGTCACCCTCCGCATATCGCACCCGATAACTCATATATCTCTCTGTAGCTAGTATCCAGGAGCTAGGGAAGCCTGGCATCAAGACTAATGATGCTACTGGTGGACCAGCCACAGAAGCGCCGAGTATTCGCAGTGACATAACTGCATGGGAGACCTCTATCAAGAGCTTGCCGGAGGAATTGCGATTTGACACTGCACCGCTTCACCCCCTTGCGCAGGCTCTTGCGGACCAGCCAACCATTCGCCCAGTTGAATGGAATCAGTACCGGCATCAGGGCGGCTTCGTTCCTCGAACAGCTCACGACTACAGCTCCCTAATGATCTACGTATCAGGTCAAGTCAATCCAAACCCCTGTCGCAACTGTCTTTTGAGGAATGGCCCTTATGCACGTTGCATTGTGGCGCCGCCATCCGTTCTGGCACAGAGTAGCTTGAAGCATGCATGTGCCAACTGTACTTATCAGAATCAGTATAAGAAATGTACCAACGCCCCGATTGGAGATGATGAGATGGCGAGAAGAGCTACCGTCAAGGTTAAGAACCCTATCCCCAGGAACCTAATCACACGGAAACCCAAGTCAAACACTGGAGAAAAAGGCCATAAGTCAGACCATGCTCATAGGATTCGCAAACCTACGGCGCAGGGCATCTCCGCCGATTCATTTGCCGGCAAACTCAATCTAGTGCGCGGATGGTCACCTCGATCTCGGCGTAGAATGAAGGCTGAGGCGATGCAATGGCAGGCTGCTATCATGACTATTGAGGCAGAAAGCACTCGTACTCTCCCACCAGCTTCATCTAAGGGACATGCGCCTGCGCCACCAAGCCTACCTATGCCCATGCCCCCTGGCCCACAACGCCGCACCACAAGCTCTACGGCGATGTTCGCTGCGCCTCCTCCCGTAGAGGAATCTATGGAGCCTGAGGAATATGGAGAGGAGTATGGTCGGGACCATATGAATGACGAAAGCGAAAGTGAGGACCGTGAATACGAAGGCACCTCATGGGCCGGCTTCGATGATATGGGACCTGTGCTGAAGCCTCCGCGATAACGGACCCCGGATTAGCATTATAGGTGGGGTTTCTATATTGGGCTGTCTTCACGGTGGATTGATACCCAGGGGTTATTCAATTGTAGATGTTGCTAATAGTACAAGTAGCAAGCTCCCGAATCTAGTTATCATCTGTCTCACCAGGCCACTCCGCCTTATGTGCCCCTCGCATGCAACTACCGGAATCATATCCAAGTTTCGTGATTTCATACGTTGCAGCAGGCCCAACAAAGAACATTTCCTCGTTAGGCACTCCAAGATTAGCCTTGATCGTCATGAAATTCTTTGGATTCAACACCTCCGGGGCCAGCTTTGGTAGATCGCTGGATAGCTATTCATTGAATGTCAGCTATGGAACTCCAATCAAGATGACCCCTTGGGGCCTTCTTACCACTCTCATTTGCCGATGTAAATCGTCGTAATGTCGCGATTTCATATTGGGCCACATGTCACGTAAGGATTGCTGTATTTCGGGTGTCTGCGTACCGAGAGATATCAAGAAGCTGTTGAGCTGATTCAGCGACATGGATACCAGGTAATTGCCCCCTTTCTTCGCCCGCTTATCCAAAGCGTTCATGATCGCTATACATCCTACAATACCTGTTTGGAAGTCGGAGTTGGGCAGGAATGGCATTATCGGCTCGTCTGCGTCCCACATCCGGCCAAAGAGCCACGCTATCCCCGTCACCGCATCGCTAATCTGCTGCCAGCCGCTGCGGTGCTTCAACGGCCCCTTCCAACCGTAGCAGTTCTCGCGCGCGTACACAATGCCTTTCCCTCGTCTCCGCGCCACTTCGTGTACGTATGTCGGCCCAAACCCCAGCCTTTCCAAGACGCCGGGCCTGTAGCCGTCAAGTACAACGTCAGCATCCTCAATCAGATGCAGCAATGCCTTCCTTCCCTCGTCCGTTTTCAGGTCGAGATGTGCATCCCGCTTGCCGAGATTGCTCTCGAACAGCACAACCCCTAGATCCGGCAAGTTCATGTTCGACACCCTTACCACCGTAGCGCCAAACAGTGCTGCCAGCTTCGCAATGGTCGGGCCCGCAATTGCCCTCGTGAGATCGACGAGCTTGATTCCCTCGAGCGGCCGATACGTCGTCGTCTGCACCTCTGGCCACGGCACCGGCGGCAGCCTCTCCGCGTCCGGGAACTCCTCCAGCAGATACAGCCCGTCGTCCGCAACCGCCTTTCCCTGCTCGCTCGCCGCGTACTCCTCAGGCGTCAAACAGATGCCCCCGGCCTGTCTCCAGTGCTCATTCGCCTCAACGTCCAGCCAGCGCGCCTCGAACTGGCCGACGCGTTCGCCCAAGCGCGCAATAGCCTCCATCTCGTCGCGCACCTCCACGTGCGTCGGCAGCCCCAGCATGCGCAGACACGGACTCGAGTCGAGGCCGCCGTGGAGGTGGAACCAGCGGCCGTCGGCGGTCGGGTAGACGCTGGTGACGAGGCGGCGCCAGGGCGCCATCTGGTCGCGGGTGTCGTAGACGGCGCAGCGGCGCGCGAGCGCCGGGTCGGCCGTCACGGGCCCCCGGCCGCCGACGCGCAGGAACAGGAACGAGAACAGGAACAGCGACGCCGCGTCGCTGTCGACCGCGACGTCCTGGCCCTCCTCCTTCCCGATTCCAGGGACGGAGGACCCCCACCGCTCGGCGCTGATCGCGTTCCCGAACGTCGCCAGCAGGCCCCACAGCGCCGCGCTCGACTCCGTGCACTTCACCGGCGCCGGCAGGAACGGCTGCGCCCGCGCGCTCTCCGAGAACCGGGTCCGTGGGGCTAGCCGCCGCACGCTGGGCGGGATTTGCAGGCGCGGGTCCGGCAGCAGCACCGTGTGCAGGATCCGCGCTGCTTCGCGCTGGATCGTGTATTCTTCGCCCATTGGTTCCGCGGCTGTTGGATAGGTAGGTAGATGGATGGATGAGGGGACTATGTTCGAATTCACTCACGAACGGGGCTTTGGGGAGTAGCGGCTAGGTTTAGACCGTTGTGCGGATGTGATATGTATGGAGATGGAGGCCTAATGTATGACTTACATATACATACATACTTGTCTTCTATTGACATCGGGTCCGAGTTGCCTGTATCTGGCCTGCGGGGGATTGGCGCAGTCCGCCGATGGGAGTTTAGCCGCGGCTGAGCTGCATCATGCGGGTGCGCTGCGGCCGGTAGTTTATAGGTAAGGGTGACTGCGATGAGGTAGGGGATACCTACCTAGGCACCTAATCGAGCGGAGATATGGCTGCCGGCATTTAATGAGACCGTTATGTATGTACGTTAATAATGTGGGTGTGGTGAAAGTATCTCATTACAACTAGGTACATTAAGTACTTAGATGATTCTCCTGTTTCGCCTTCACGCCGTCGTTCTATGGGTGTGCTTTACTACAGACGTTAACAAATTCATCATCATCCATGAGTGCGCTTACATATCACAGACGGTCTTGGTTTCTGCATCTAGCTGAAACATTTCATTATCCTTGATACGAGATGGGGTGGTGGACATAGTTAACTAGGCATAAGAATATAACTTATGAGAAGAAATTAGCTTTTAGCATTAACAGAGACTGTCGTGTGGGAATACCAAGTTCGTACAGTTCTACTAACCCCTTTTCCTGTCGATTTTAACACGTCGATTAAATAGCTATATCTATATATAGCTTCCTTTACCGTGCCACAAAATTAAGGAAAAAGAAATAGCGGGTATTATTGCCGTGACTTGACGATATATAATACGATTCGATAAATTACGTATTGTATACCGTTGAAACCCGAAACACATAATTGTTGGGGGAAAAATGAATGAATATACTTGTCTCACAGGCGTACAATGGTGTATAGTATTGGAATATCTGGTAGCTGGTATGTGAATATACAGGTGGCTGGAGGACGCCCCACACCAGTGGCTAAGGTACCTAGTATAGGAGGATATCCCCTCCTACCTGTGATACCTCTCTTTCTACTACTATTATCTATAGTGCACTTTAAGGCATTTTTTATAGTGGGTTTTATCGCATGTATTAGGGGGGCGTAAGCCGTATTAGATTATCCGGCTAATCGGCGTTAGGTAGGGCCGTTTTTGATATATAAACGGCCTATTACTTAACCGTATAAATATCGAAAACTAGCCGGTAATCTAAAATTGCCTATAGCTAAAAATAAAACTAAATAAATAAAATTCCAAAAAATAAATTACTTTTTTATTTTTTATTTAAGGAAAAGGGTAAATAAAAAACCGATTTTTAATCGAATTAAAAATGCCTTTAAAATTATATATATATAAAAAGTTACGGTAGATCCTTTATTAAGTTACCTAATTTAACTAGGTAATCTTTATATATAATAAATAGCTAAATTAATAGGTTATAAATAATTAACCTATATATTTATAAGGTAATTTATTAACTTATTTAATGTAAATTTTATAATATAAAATGGGGTTTTTCCCCATTTTATTATAAATTTATATATAATACCTATATTAAAGCCTTATTTTTTATAATAAAAGCTTAAACGTAATTATAATAAAATTGTAAAATTTTTTTATCAGTTTAAAAAGGCTTAAGTTCTTTTAAAAGATATTTAATTAATAGGATTTCGGCTTAATTTTAATTTCGACCTAAATTAAACCCTTATATAACCGAATATTTATATAACCCCTATATATTAGCTCTTTACCCCGTATTCATTATGCCGGTAAAACCCGAAAAACGCAACGCTATATGTAAAGCAGTGCAAATTACTATTAACAATGCGGAGGCAGGCTTTATATTAAAAGATTATAGGATTATCCGAGTTTTTAAAACTCCTTTAATTAATATTATTAAATCGGTTAATAATTTTTAGTTTTTTAAACTTAAAAAGTAAACCGCAATATTAAGTAATAATAATAATAATATAAAGCTTAACCTTTTTACTTTTAATAATTAATAAAACCTATTAAAAAATGCCGATTTCTTTTAAGGTAAATATAAATTAAAAAGTAGATAAATTTTTAAAAATCTATAATAATAAGCTAAGGACTTAGTTTATAACGTTTATATAAAGGGTAATAAAGGCCCTATTTTCCCGTTTAAAGCAATTATCGATAAAGGAAAAATCGCTTTCCCTATTATTAACGGTATAATTATTAAAGCAGCTTTTATTAAAATGGCTCGTAATTATTTAAAAGCGCTATTCGGAAAAATAAAGGTGCGTTTTATTATATTTACTATAGCTAAAATATAAGCCATTATAATGTATACGGCCCTATAAAGTAAATAAAACCGATAGGATTTATAACGGCACTTATATACGGCACGGCTGAGTAATAGGTATATTATAATAAAATAATAAAGATAAAGAAAAAGAGGAGGTTTAGGTATGTATGGCTATATGTATGTGGTAAACCCTCTACCTACTCTTTATCTTATTTAATCGCTATCTATACGTAACTATAGGGTTATAGCAGTAAATAAGGTACGCTAAAACCATTGCCGTAATACTTTATAGTAATAAATAAGGTACGCTAGAACTACTGCTATAATATTACCCCCTTAAATCTACTTAGTAATAGTTAACGTGGTATTAAGGGATTTGCTTAATTCGTTGAAATCCGTTAAAAAAACCACTTATTATAAAACGTACGCGTTTTAAAAGCTCGGACTATTTAGCTAAATTACGTAACCATAACAACAATATAATTACTATTACCTCCCTAATTCCTTTTAATATATAGTTATTAGTTATCCTTGTTATTAGTATTGCCATTGTTAATAAAGAGTTTATAGAGGTTTAAATGGTATGGTAATAACGGGCATTTTTCGACCTTATATGCTGTACTGCTATAACGCTAGTATCGATTATTAACTTTACAGTTATCCCGCTATTTAAATATTAATAAGAGTGCTATTTAACCCTTAGGGGTTTAAAATAATATAATTTTAGGTATATTTTTACTATAAATAGGTATATTTCCGGACTTATCGGATTTTTAACCGTCTTATAGCTCGATTATATCGATAAACGTATCCATTACGTTTAGGTTCGGATTTAAAGTCGGTTTATTAAAATAAAATCTTAATAGTCGGTAAAGTAAAAATATAAATTCGTTATATATAACTGGCAGTAATTTTTAATCGTTAAGCTTTTTTTTTAACGTACTATTAATAGTATAGCGTAAATTTTAAATCCGGATTTTATTAGGTAAATCTGCTATACCGGCTTTTTATAAAAGTCTTTCTTAAGTAGCTAAAAACGTATAAATAGAGTTATTTTTACTTTAGTAGAAATTACGTAATTTTTCGGCTAATCGATAGGACCTATTAGGATCGTTATATAGTCGATTTAAGGTAATTACGATAGCCTCGTAATTCTATAATTTTTTCTTTCGTTATATATATAATATAGGGATAATAATATGCTATATTTTAAATTCTAAACGTACGTATATATAATAGAATTTAGTTTAATTTATACCGATAGCTTTATTATTAACCTCTATTTTACCCTTTAATTATAAGGCCTATATATTAAAGTTTAATAGGCTAGCTAAAATAGGAATATCTAGGATTACGGGTCGAAAATGTAGCTGCTTAAAAATTAATGCGTAATAGGTAAATTCCATAATATCTACTTTAATTTAAAAGGACGCGTTTTTAATCTAAAGCTATTAAATTTAATTATTTAATTGTTAATTTTATTAAATTAACTATTAAATCTAGCCGCTAAATTTAATAACCAGTTTAATATATAGGGCTTAAATGGTACCGTTAACCTTATTAGCGTTAATAAAAGCTATTATAAATAAAATAATAATAAAATAATCTATTATTTATTATAAAAGTTAAATTAAATAGAAAAAAAAGGTAACCTATTACTTATAAAAAAGGTTATATTAGGCTAGGGAAAAATTTCGTCCGTTACCTACTTAAAAGGTTAAATCGGAATAAATAAACTTATAGGGGTTTTTAAATGATTTCGTTAATAAAATAAATAGGCTTAAATTAAATACAATTATTTAAGTTTCGCTATATTTTAATAATTAATTAGATAATAATAACTCGCCGCCTATATTAAAGGCTAATATCGAATCGAAAAAGGCTTAACGCGTATTAAATAGTCTAACGTTTTATATACCTTTCGAAGCTAAACTATTAGGATATATACTACTAATATATCGGGTATTAATCGAAATAAAATAAAGTTATCGTTACTTATATTAAAAGCTAAACCGATAAAATAAAGATAAAAATTCGCCGCTTACTTAACTAAAGCTAATATTAAAAATCAAATATAATACCTTAAAAAAACTAGCCAATCAGTTATAAGGGATCTTTATTATAATATAACGGCACTTATATATAATACGGCTAAGTAATAAGTATATTATAACAAAATAATAAAAATAAAGAAGAGGAGGAGATTTAGGTATATATAGCTATACGTATGTGGTAAACCCTCCACCTACTCCTTATTTTATCTAATCGCTATTTATACGTAACTGTAGGGTTACAGCAGTGAATAAGGTACGCTAGGACTACTGCCGTAACACTTTATAGTAGTAAATGAGGTACGCTAGGACCACTGCCGTAACAGGAT
>JAJJKD010000224.1:0-47819 GCA_022376535.1 Xylariaceae sp. FL0662B | reverse complement strand
AAGTGTATGTAAGTCGTCGTAAAATTGGAGGCAGAGGTGACTAATTAGGTAATTTTATAGTACGCGTCCTGGGTTGTTTTGTAGCTTGAGAACGACGCCGTAATTGTGTCATTGATCAAGGCATTTTGACGGATGCCCACATGCTGCGTGCTGGTGCTTTGTGCCTAGGGCTGATCGGTCGCCTTATAACAATTGGTAGAATATATATATGCCAGTGTACATAAAATAGGTATATATATACATATACGAAGTATGAGTATTCCATAACACTACGAAGCAGGGTATCGTGATAGAGCTAGAAGGGCAGTTCATTAATCTTGAATGGATACCCCTGATAATCCCTTATAAGTAACAGAGCGTTTGTGCATACGTATATTTGCCTAGAGCCTCGAATGCGGCCTCTGCGTCCGCCTTCCCAGAAGAGACGAAGATTATGGACGTCGTCACCGCCAAGAATTTAATATCCCGAGTTCATCACGGTTTCCTCCTTTATGTTGGGGCGTCGTCGATCTGGGTACCTCGAGAAGATCAGCCGTCTGTTCCCGGCCCATGGGTGGATATATCCTCTTCGTAGGACATTTTATACTTCTGTCTGACGGCTAGATGTCTTGAACATATTCTACTTCTTCCTAGGAGGACCGCAGTTGCAATTGTCCTCTTCAAGGCTGGAATGCGTGGGCTGGTCTTAACTTCATATTCCATTGAACCCGCCTCTCTCGAGTTGATCAATTCGAAGCAGTTTTCCTTTATCACATTTAGACTACTAAACTCTTGGATGTTCTTCCAAATGTACAAGGCACTCCTCAGGGTAGGGCTTATGAATTAACCGACATCAAGTCCAACCTATAGCAAGGCTACGAAATCCGTACGGGGGAAAGCAAGTGCATTCATAAACAATAAATCTAGTATAATACATCTAGCCAGTTCACTATTATGAGTGTAAGCAACAGCTTGCTAAATTGTTACTCTTTCACCCTGTCTTCGTAAACTCATATTCTATTTCCTTTTCCGCGTCCATTTTTCCTTTTATACCCCCTTTCTCCCCTTCTATAGACACTATGGGCTGTCTTTAGTAGAATTGGCTCTACGACCTCCATTTTAAGTTTGTGTAATGACTTTGTAAACATTATACGCGCGTTGTTATTTCGTCTGAATGAATTGCTATAGGTAAAGAATCCCACTATCTCTCCAGTCTATCGTTACAAAGTCTTGGAGGAAGGAGGTTAAGATCTTATCTATTCTACGTTCTATAAAAGCTGAAATCCAAGAATAGGATCCTTTAATATAATACCACACATAATCCACCGCAAGGTTGGAATTAATTCAGCATCCGCCTATATGGAATGGATGGACGACATTCCGCGACCTCGCCTCAATGGAATTGATTTAAGTGGTCCATTTGACCCTTACAAGTAATTAGAAAAATCCGACCTCCTGCCACAAAAGGTCTTAAGTTGCGTGGATTACGTGGAGTTGATTACAGCCTTGATCGACAAGAGAAGCACTCCTCGTGCAATACTTCATTTTTAACTGATTATTATAGAAACTGAATATTAACTAGAATCAGTCGGTTTTCTCGCGACTATACAGAAATTTATATATGTTAGGATTCAACCCGTATGACGAAAATGCGAGCTAGTATTTATTGGTAATTATATGTTATAGAGCATATACAGCAATCGTGACGTCGCCTTTGCGACATTATATTAACTGTATTGACTTTTTGCATTGTCAGGCGGTGCAGTTATGCTATGCGGTCTCGATGTGAAATACTCGGTCCAAGGATGTATCAATAATATGCAGCTAGATCCTATCGGCACTGAGTCATTCTAAGCTGACATCATATCGTAAGACAGGCAGTGTATTAAGAAACTATCTAAGATGCTATAGAGCATATACCTAGAACCATAAAAGGCTATAATAGTCTCCCAACTCCAACAACTCAAATTTGGAAGACAGAGGGCATGTGATTGCAATACATCATCTCTGCTACGAACTCTAACCTCTATAAAACCAGTATTAAGATGACTTCATTAGACGATTTGCTAGCGTCCGCAGTGAACGACGGCACGGCGCCTGGGATCGTGACCATCGCCAAAGATAAGGATGGTAAGTCCAACCGATCAATGACCCATATGGTATGCATTATTGACCCTTTCAAAGGCAAAGTCAATTACGCAAAGGCGTTTTCGTCCGAGAGCGGGACGCCATATACTCTAGACACTACCATGGAGACATCTTCCATGACAAAGCTCCCCACGTCCGTCGCGGCGCTGCAGCTCGTTGAGAAAGGCCTCGTCACGCTCGACGAGGACGTGTCGCAGCTGATTCCGCCGTTCGCAAAGCAGGGCATCCTGACCTCGGTGGCCGACGACGGGACCCCAACGGTTCGCGAACGACAGAATCCCGTTACGTTGCGCCGCTTGATGACTCACAGTGCTGGCGCCGGCTACTACTATTTTGACGAGCGCCTTGGTAAGATTCGAGCCTCGCAGAAAAAGGGCGATCCCAATGCTCCAATGGACGGGCTGTCCGACTTACCGCTCCTGTTTGAGCCTGGGGAGGGCTGGGCGTACGGCACTGGCCTGGATTGGGTTGGCCAAATCGTCGAGAAGCTCAGTGGCTTGTCGCTAGAGGAATATATGAAGAGGAATATTTGGGAACCGCTGGGCGCCGACAGCTCCACCTTCTTCCCTGAGGAACACCCCGATATCAGCGCCCGACGAGTGCCCGTGGCGTTCCGCGCCGACCCGGAAGGGCCCGCCGTGGAGAAACCTGGAGTGTCTGGAATCCCGACGGTTACCCCTGGGCTAAAGATGTGTTTCGGCGGGCATGGTCTATTTGGCAGCATGTCCGACTACTTCAAATTGGCGTACTCGCTGCTTATTGACGACGAGAAACTGTTAAAGAAAGAGACCGCCGCATTAATGTTCGAGCCCCAGCTCACACCTTCAAGTAAAGAAGCATTATACAAATTCCTGGACAGGCCCGAGGTCAAGATTATGTTTCCCTCTCCGCCGAACGAGCGCGATTTCGGACTTGGTGGGCTCCTCGTCGTGGGAGATAAGCACGAGTATTGGGAAAAAGGGGCACTGATGTGGGGCGGAGGCGCGAACCTTAACTGGGTACGAGACTAATAGTCTAGAAAGTAATCACCTGCTAACGGGAGTATAGTTCATCGACCGTTCCGCTGGCGTATGTGGCGTCTTCGGCTCTCAGGTTCTGACACCTGGCGACCCAAGAATGAGGAGGTTGATAGACGCTTTCCAGGCCGACGTCTACCGGAAAGCAGGGAAGCTGGTATGAGCGATCTTGCGTCACACTTGGTCTGGCTGTCTCAGAATTAGTATTTCGGGGTTCGTCGGTTGGCTAAACTATGATTCGGTGCCGTCGGATATCAGCGCCAGTGAGATCCTCGCATGTTTCACAACAGGGAGAGCTTCCAACTTAATTAAGGCTTGAGAATTATGGGTTTTGATATCCACTCAACAATGATTTATGATGTGTGTATTAAAATGAGTCAAGTATCAATCCATCCATTGAAATAGCATATCCTTACTTGACACACAGAGATGGCGTAAACTAAAGCCTCGTTTAAGTGTACACTAGGTATAAATGATCAGAGTTTAGGTATTATTGTATCCAAGTTCTAGCTATCCTACGAAATTAAAGTTTCCATTGTTTGATGCCTTCGGGTAGTTTATCCCCCGTTGTTTATAGTTCTATAAGAAAAGGGGAAGGGGGGGCAGGGTGTGAGGCACTCGAAGATGATTATGCGGCCGGGTTAGACGCACGGGTACAGTAATTCTGTGAGTATAATCATACCTATAGGGACTAGAATCACGGAACACCAATAGATACATTACAGAGTAGCAAATCATGTGGATTCTTGCACTACCGAATTAGGTGTATGCATAGGAGCACCGCTATGACTTCACGTGAAACCCTGATAATGTTTCGCAAGCTGTTTGGTCAAAAACTAAAGACCCACAAGGCTGATAGCGTTCGGAGATGATCATTTAGCTAGATATACTTCGTACTGCGCGAGTCGTGCGCGGACCGAGGCGGCGCTAGAAACACCACGAATAAAGGGGGATCACTGATGTATATATCCCTGATACTTATACGCTAGCTGAAAATGGGATTCGATGCTTGAACACTTACAATTCGCTGCTGGACCAAAATCATCGTACTTTCTATTCTCAGTATACAATATTAATAAGTAATGTCACTAATCGGGAGGGGCTTGACAAAATAATAGGTACTTCATGAGGCATACTTTACTAATTAGGATATTAAGATAATGTGTCATGCACTTTTTCTTCCCTGTAACATCCAGTTAGAACTCAAAATAATGAATTCTCCCGAGTACCCCTAAAACCACTGTAGTACTTCTCAAGGCTCCTCTTCATCGTCGAAGTAAAGGTCTGGCACCCCAAATGAGAGCGTAATGAAATCTTGCTCCAGCTCTTTCAGAATCGTAAACGTCGCTGCTGCTGCTCAGAAGAACCCATCTCAGGACGGGATCGAAGCTGATATCAGGGCCCATCGCATCCAAGAACTCTTCCAGATCGTCGAATAAGACATGGATTTGTCTCTTCTCGAAGGGGTTCGTCCAATCCGGACTTAGGACCCTCGTAGTCGCTGGTATTTCTATCTCTGAGGCAAAAGGATAGTCAACTTCCGGGAAGAGATCATTCAGATATAACCTTAGTTCGCGAGCCGCTTCGGCAGCCGCTTCCGGCAATGTCTCGGCCGAATCTTGTGCGGTTTCCGTGAGAGTGCCTCGCAGAGATCTAAACACTCGGTGTGCCATGTTTAACAGCTCGCGTAACTCGATGCAGGTTTCTTTCACCCGTTGCGTGAAGACTCTGCGCCAATAATTTGAGCCAAGATGCCCGGTTACGTTGGCTATATTATCAAACCCCAACACGTCTGGGTAGGCCAGGACCAAGTCGGTAAAAGTTTGAAGGGCGGTTAGGACCATCACAGCCACGGTCTGCCTAGAAATCCGAGGACGGCAATCGTTGCAACGGGGGCTGATGTCTGACTGACGAATCACGGCACAAGGCTTAATGAGCTCGCTGTCGAGACGGTGTCCACAGTCGGGGTGTACTAGGTTGCGGCGGCAGTAGGGACAATGTCGTGTAGACACGCCCATACCTAGCCATTTATCAATACATCCGTAATGGAACTTGTGGCCGCATGGCACTATATCCTACAAAGTCAGCGTTTTCTCATTCTACACAGTTTGGTGAGTTATCAAGAGTTTCGAATTTCCGAATTCGCCTCGGTAGGGAATGATAACTTTTTAAACAGGCTAGAAGCAGGAATAAATGCGTCCCGATGATACTTACGAGAGGCAAATTCTTGTGTATTCTCGGGATCCTGGCAGATGTCGCAAAGACCACTTTGCGTAGCTGGGTCACTATCCGGCGCCATCGTCTTGCTAGGCGCCGAGGCTGATTCCTCCGGTTTGCATGAAATGATTGTAACAAGCGAGCGGCTGGAAATGCTGGCTTGATTGTCTTTGCTCCATGTGGGTTGGGACAATTCGACTGCTGGCAGTCGAGTGACTACTTATAACTTATAAGGCATTCTTCTCCATGAACCACCAACGAAAGCTTATACACCACAAAACTTACCCCGACGTCAGCAACAGTTTAGGTTCAACGGTTTTTCACAACTCAATTTGCCCATGTACCAAGGAGAAGAATTAGTAAAGTTTGAGTGTGACTTCTAATAGTGCCACCAGATGAACTACGAATAAATACTGCCCAATGGCACGGTTGGGAATCGCCACTAATCTTGTCAATGGCTTAAAACAAGGTTTTTTTTTTCTCTCCCTAAACCAAGAAAATACATATTCAATCCAAAATAATCCAGGTCCTATCTTACCTACAAACCGGTTGAGTTGTAGCTTGCGCGTAGTTCTAATGCTACGTGTGAAACCAAAGATTTCCTCTATTAAGCAAATAATATATATTGTGAAGATGCTTCGTTCGTGGACTATCAGGGACTCCTGGTATTTTGCTCTATATGAAAATTTACTTGGATATTTCTGTTGATTTTTTTAAGCTCGGTCTATGTAAACGACCATATATGAAAATGTCTATAGTTGATAGAGGTTTTTGACTTTGCTATATACTGTTTGGGTGATTAATATTTCTGTATGTATGATCGTCATCTATCGAATAAATCTGTCACTTTATTACTTTAAGATTGAAGAGGTAAGATAGTCAATTCACCTTCTAAACAATTCTTGCCAAGTTTCAAAGCCTGTCTGGAGTGATATGGTAATACTACTCGTATATTATCAGCAAGGATATACATGGGATGAACGACAAAACGTGGAGATCATCGAGTCCGGGGGACTCTGGGGACTCTGGGGACTTCTATACCATCCCCCTTGTTTGTCCATGCTTCGCGATATCGCTGCTCATCAACACCGACTGGTCTACCCTTACGATCATGAAGCATAGAAGCGTCATATCAAGAACTGTTTATAGTTAGTCGACCGGCGAGAGGGAAAACAAACCCTGGCCCGAAAATGTACCACATACATATGTAGGTTAAAGCACTTGATCAAACCTGTCAATGACACCCTGAACTATAGTGATCCCCTCTTTTCCGTGTCTATTATACGACCAGGATTATAGTTTATCACTGCCTCAGCCAGGTCAGTAAACAAGTAAATGCGCAATAGTCCTAGTTGATCACAACCTTGGAAGAAGTATGAATGCTGTCATATTGGGCTGAATTCACATTTCGGTGACCACTTGACATATTAATAGAGGTGGATATCATCAACGTAGGACCCGCATTGTGAAAGAGCACTTAACTAGGCAGCTAGGTATGCATCATATTTAGAGACGCTGATCAGCCGACTTCCTCTTTTTCATTCTTCCTGCATCGTTCCTTGTGGACAACTACTGCAATATTCTCAATAGTTCGAAGTTGCGGCTTACATACTCACACCAACTATTTCTTGCCACTGAGCTCTTTAGCCCTTTGTATGGATCAAGTAGACAGATCTATCATTAGATACTAATGATGATGTTTCATGGATTGAACCATATAACACTAGGTATGTAGTATGAGGCTATGCCGTGCTGTGTGTCGTGCCAACAACCTGGCGATATCCTGGTCTGACAGATCCTGCGCTATCAAGGGTCTTAGCGTCCCGTTGAGCGCTACTACGTGTAGTAGTATGTACGGGACGCTCCCTGTCATAATATTCGATTCGGGGTGTTGGGGGGATAACGTCAGACAAAGTATTGTAAAGATAATTATAAAAAAAAACATACATTTCTATAAGGTCGTATTTGATCATAAGTTCATTACAAGAGCCACTGAATAACATAATTACCGGGGCAGCGGGGGTGTCCTGTATGTATACGTATTTGGTTCAATACCACCTGATACCGGAGTACATATGTGCTCTGCAGAGAATATCGATCCTGCAGCGCAGACCGACGGGCAATGCGAAGGCATGTGACTGGGTTACATCGTGGCCTCATACGCAGATTGCCAATTATTTGCCCCTCGCCCTCCCTTAATACATACGTAATCTGGTGATGATAGCTGTAGACTTAACAATTAACAAGGGTGGCTTGCAGGGGTAATTTACAGAATCACGCTAGGAGTTTATATTAATTTTTGTTAATACTTTTATAATAAATTATTTACAATAAAATGAAATATATTATATTTCATGTTATATATATATATATAAATTAATATATATTATTATATTATTATTTACTTTATTTTATTTATATAAATTATTTAATATTAATCCTGCTTTATAACTATGACATTATAACTATTTACTCTGTACTTTACTTCGTTAAAGTGTTAAGAACTTATGTAAAGTCTTTATAATTCCTCGCTATTAGCTAAACCACACAACACTTAACCTCTAACCTACCCTTGACATGTGCCTCATTCATCATATAGAAATAATGTCACAATATGTATAGACTAAGGTATTACAAGCCATTCAAAGGGTACTAGTACTATGGAGAGTGGGGTACTACCGAAAGAATAATTATCCATTTATGCCCTGTTGCTTTTCACCATACCCCCACACACACGCACTCCCAGAAGCCACGCGAAATGTAACCAACCCCCTGATCTGATGAAGGTTAGGTAAGTAATCACCCGGCATCACCTACTTACATACTACGTTACGTAGTATGTACACATACTGTGCCGCACACATGCATCATAAATTGCACGGTCTTGGGAACCAACTCCGGGCCGTCCCAGACTACTACCGTAGCGGCTCGACCTACCCGAGTCGTATCTATACGAGTATGTGACACCCCGAGTCATCACCCCGAGAAGAACGCGAGTCAGAATGCAACATCTTACATACATACCAACAACATACAGTAGCATTGGTTTCGTCATTGATGTCAGGCCAGGTTTCTCTTAACCGACGTCTCAAGCCACGGTTACGACCTTATGCCTTGCTATTTTCTGCACCCGTCCTAATCCTCTTGCTCTTGATACCGGGCCGTTGGAGTTAGCGAGTTAGCGTGGGGTGTGTTCGAAGATCCAGCACAGCAAGAATGCTAGCGCCAAGCTTGATCGGCAGAACTTGTGATACCGGACGAAGCCGCGGCGAAGCTTTACTGAGATGAGACCAGTTCGTGTCGTGTTAGTGCAGGATGGCGTAAGCAGCTATCTTACCTCAGGTTTTAATTCCGCATACTAACAAATAGCGGTGAAGCGGCAAGTAACTTGTTTGTAGTAGGTTGGATACTTGGATAACCGGACGGACCGGGAATGGCAAGGGGGGGCCCATTAGGAAATCTTACTATAATGAATGACTACCGTAAAACGAAAGGAAAGAGACGCCGAAGTAGCTGAGGGGGAAATGTGACACACCAAATACTGTCACATCTCCGTCTGATCTCCTCAGAGTACTATGTCTAAAGACCCATCTTTGTTCCTGCATTCCGCCATCCCGTACCGCCGTGATTCCAAACTCCATTGAAGCACACCCGTGGTGAAGTACCGACACCATTTTATATAGTCCTGTATGTTCTTGTTAAGCTGCGCATCAGAGGATGTAGCCTCGAGTAGAGATGTAGCTGCCTCTTCAAATCTCCCCATTGTTCCCTGTAACAGCTCTTCGAGTTCCCGTGTGACCGTATCTAAATGCTGCTCTTTGGGATCGCAATTCTTAAACATAACGGGAACAAGGTTGAAGTATGAGTTTTGGGCCTACGATACAGATTAGTACACTGTCGTAATTTTTCGTTTTCTTTCCCGTGAGGTAAAAGCAACTTACTATCTCTTTCTGTACCGAGAACACGTCGTTTAAGATGAGGCATATAACAATAGTTTCCTTCCAAAGGGATTTCATAGCCGCAGATTCCATAAGACTCTCAGGAAGCCTTATCTTGAGCATGTACCTAGAACAAATAAGCACGTATCCCCTGGTTAGCTTCGGATAGCTTGACATACTCTGTGAGTGCAATCTGGGGGCCACAGCCGACGGAGCCGGATCGAATCTCCAGGTACTTGTCGGTGGTTGGGATAGAACCCCGCATTCTATGGCCATGCTCGATCCCGACCTGAAGCATGAAGTTCTCCAACTCGCGGAAGAAGCGTTGCCGCTGTTCCACATCCGTCGAGTCTCGTACGCCACGGCCGACGTCCGCGAACAGCGCCATGTTATGTGGTATCTTCTCATCCGCGTCGTCCTCGCTGAGACCTAGTAGCCGCTGTACGCACCCGAGCGATTTCTTGTAATAGGTGCGGGCTTTCTCCTCGTCAGTAGAGACATCCGTATCGCCTGCGTCAACCTCGTCATCCCAGACGAATATCCATACGGAGTACGCAGCAGCTATTACGAGCTCCTCCCACTCTGAGTCGGGATACCATCTGTTGTTCGTGTGTTAGAGGAAGGGGATATCTGATATCGATTGGGTAGGAGGAGACTTACAGAGACATAAGGCGGCCAAAGTCGGCTTGCTTCAGTGCTTTCAGCTTCTTCTCGTTGGTGATGATCCTCTCGAGCATCGAGTTGACAAGGCCTTCTAATTGTTCTGCATGCTTGTTCGTAGCCATCGGCCAGCCCTCGAAGTCTTTCCATAAGTCTGGCAGATGGAAGTTCTGGCCCTTCAGCTGAGAAGACAGCAGCAGGGCATCACCCACAAGCCCCGGCTGAGTGCTCGGACTCTTACTGGGGTCTCGATCACCTTGCGTCGTTTGGGGTGCATGGTAGGGAGTCAACTTAGTTGTGAGCTCGGATTTTAACCGTTGCAAAAGACGTGATAAGTTCTTCATTGTGAACTGTTTGACTGTCTTCTCCCTGTCTATAAGGTAGGGTCTGGAACAAAACGTCTGTGTGTTCTTGAAAGAGGAGCTGTCATGGGGATGGGGTCAAGGGTCATCACGGGCTTCCCCTTTACATATGTATAATCGAGTGACGGTTAGTATGAGGCGATTAGCTGGTGTTTGTTATCTGGAACTAGGTAGCCTAGAATAGATAGTTCGGTAAAGAGTGACGCCGCCTTAGTTGGGATAGTACATGTTCACTAGCAAACCAACGCCGGCGCTGCGTACCCGAAATGTAACGGTTAACCGCCGTTCCTCAGCGCATAAGGCAAGGGATCATGACCATCAGAAGAACTAGAGCCACTTAGCCTCCCGAGTGAGAACAAAAGAGCCTCCCATAGTTTTGCCACGTAAGTAAGATATCAGCTCGCCATACGGCCGAGAAAAGAATAGGCAAACGTCGAACGCGGGCTAACCTCGATAGCTTGCTGGACCTTTTTTTTAAGAAGAATCCGATTATAGAATAGCCTCAAGCGAAAGAAAGAACCGGTTTGCGGGCTAGTTGCTAGTTCCCGTGGTGGGGGAAAGGGACGCTCCGCTGAGTATCACTCTACACGTATGTATGTAGAAGTGGGTTCTGTTTTACGTAGCAACTCGTCTCGACTAGGATTTTGCGGTGCTTGTATGTAAGCCGCTGGCCCTAGTACCTGATAGTAGAATGGCTACTGCGGAAGAGATCGTTGACTTGTTAGATACTGGAAGGGGAGACATGGTCATGGATCCCTGTAGGAATACCGAAGTCATGAGTCTTTCAGGGGTGGCTAATACGCTAGCTTAGCTGCAGGAAATATTGGATAGCCGGTTTGCGATTTTCCTGATGTTTGTAACAAGTCTTGGAGCCTTCAATAAGGGTTCATTGATTGGGCCATGTAAGGGCTAATCGAACGACTGTGGAATTCGTACGTTCTGGTACTAATATACGTAGTAGTATGTATAAAGTACTAATACGCCGTAGTGTGTGGTACTAATTATACTTGGTAGTATGTCTACTACGTTAGTATGCGACGTATACAACCTAGCTAGTAAATTGTCAGCAGGGTTCGGGTTAATCGAAACGTCCCGCATACCACTATCCTGTTAACAGTACAGTATACCATTCATAGTATATTGTATAGTCAGCATACGACATTGCACGTGTGTAGCAGCATGTAATACGCTGTATGCAACGTCGTCCCCTAGTCCGGGTGTGATCTATACTACGCAGTATATAACGATCTCCGCTCGGGGGTTCTGCCCCGCTGCTTATTACCAGACTCCTGGGTCGGATAGTATGTACTACGTATTTGTTATTCATGGGTGAGTGAAATCAGAGAATAACAGGCGATGTGTGTAAGTGGCCAGCTAATGGGACAAGTACGGCTGGAGAAAAGCCGAAGTCCCAGCGGACAATTGCCAACTTGAAAGATATGTAAAGTATGTCTTAGACTGGTATACATAATGGAAAAGAGTTTCCGAATGAGTTATTACATAGTTATGAAAACCTGGAATAGGGGCAGCTGGATAACTACTGTAGTTGTGTATGATTGGCCTACTACATACTAGCAGCAGTACTACATAAATAGTAGAAACTGGTGGGGGGAGAAAGACTATGTTGATTGGCCAGATATAGCTCCGCTCGAAATCGGGTTCGCAGAAACCAAGAAGACCGCCGCATTAGACTAGCAGGGCCTGGGTAGTGTTAGCGTCGTCTAGGTTGTTGTTCGACAGCTGGGCAAGTGATTCCGATCCCGGCAAGACTCAGTTAGCCTGGCCCGAGAACCAGACTCGAGCCAACCTGCCAACATACATTCATAAATTTGATAATAATCGGGGCCAATTCAGGGGTATTTATGGTTCCTCTAACAACCCATCCACCATCCTACCATCCCCTAATCCTGCCTAATTAGCCCATGACCCCGACCACCAGGCCGCTGACTAAAGTCGAAGGGCCGGTGATAGTTACTGAGTTCGTATAGTAGAAGTGGGTTGGCGTGGAGTCGTGGCCTCGGGCTATGCCTCGGGCTATGAGTGCTGCCCCCTCTGCCACTCCAATTACCAGGCGACGGTCCAATCCGCCAATGTTCCAACTTTGCAACCTTCCAACAATCTCTCTCATCGAGGTCAGGAGCTCATATTTCAGATCGATCAGATATTGCGAAGCCGCCCGCATAGCAGCAACCCAGGCACTCAAGCACCCAAGTATCTCTTCGCGATCGCTGAGGAGCGTTGGCCGGCATCAAATCGTTGATTTAAATCACTATTGCCCCCACGGTGCTTATGGTTGGAGGAGTGGTCACGCCACGTCCAGACGTCCTGCTGCTAGTTATGTGAGTGGTATGACTTATCACTTTAAACGGTTTAACAACTGCGTAAGTGCGTCACATCCCTTGCACATTTGAAGCGCCTTGGTGCCTGGTCTACGGCTCCAACGGCTGAACTTCCGTTACCTGTCAACTGGGTCGCTCTATCTGGCACCTTACCCTAGTTTTCGGCACCGGTCGACGTCAGCCCCTGATCCCGCCACAGTTTCTAAATACTAGATTTTGAGCGTTTCTTCTCCCAGATTTTTCCAATTAATCTAGTGTCCTCGGGACATGTCGAGAGAACGTCAATGAATAATGAACAGGATCAAAGAGACACTGGCTCGACTGGCCCGCGCCGCCCGTGGTGGTTCGCGCGAGACCACCACGTCGTCATCGGCGTCCCTCCGCCTGGACCGCGTGGGTCGGTCGAGCAGCTCATTGGGAGAAAACCGAGAGAAAGTCTTAGTGCGTCCCGACGGACGTGGTCCTGTCATAGTCCATGACGGAACCCAGAACGGTCAAGAAGGGATCGACATCGTCTTCGTCCACGATTTATTCGGTTCCCGCCTCGGCAGTTGGACAAAAGGCGGAGTCTGCCTTCCGCGCGATCTTCTCGGTTTAGATATCCCGGAGGCCCGAATCATCGCCTGGGGATGGTCTGGCGCATTGGGAAGCAACGGTACATTTTCAGACCAAGCCGAGAATCTCCTTTCTGACATCGCTCGGGTTCGTTCTGCTACGACTCGCCCGATCATCTTCGTTTGCCATGGCCTAGGCGGTTTGGTGGTCAAGGAGGCCTTGGTGTCGGCCGCCATGTCACGCATTTATGGCGCGCATATCGAGCTGGGTAACGTGTATCCGCGGACGATAGGGTGCATCTTTTTGGGTACACCTCACACAAGAAGCGGCAAACGTTCACTAGGTGAATGCATCGCTGCTGCTGCACTACTTGCGCCCTCCAGTCCAAGTCCTCAACTCCTGCAGACGCTGAAGGACAGCGGCGATGCCTTCGAGACCCAGCACGGTACCTTTTGCATGGTATCGAGAGATATCAAAGTGGTGTGTATCAGGGAAAAGTTGCCGTCGACTGTAGTGGCCTCATCGGATATGGTGAGGGACGCTGACGGAATGGAGTTGGGAAAGGGGCTGATGCAGATAATGGTCCCGAGAGATTCGGCCGCTTACGACAGTTATAACGTGACGAGGGATGAAATGACAGTGAACCATTTGGACCTTGCGAGATTCAAGAGCAGAGACGACCCGGGATATTTACAGCTTGTCATGCATATTAGTAAAACATCTTCAGGGCCAACCCCCGCAGAGGTTGAAGCCAGAGAGCCCCGAAACCAAGGTTTGTTATCTCTTTCTATATATTGTTAACCAATCCTCGCTAATATCTTGTGACCTAGAAATCCTCAATACCCTTTATTATGATACTATGAATGAACGCGAATCTCGTATCGATCCCGCCTACGGCCAAACATGCGAATGGATTTTCTCGCCCAAAACCTCTCCCTTTGGCCAATTTCTTAGAAACAAGGACCCCGTTCTGGTGAGTAGCCTTAATTCATTCATTCTCCGTTACAGTTCTCTAAAGAACAGACAAATTTCTTGTCCAAGCGTTGGAATATGCTTGAGATTCTAGATCATTACTTGTGCGAGCATTTTAGCTTCTCGTTGAACATCAGTTAACTTTAGCCTCTCAGTGGATTAGCGGTAGCGCGGGTTCAGGAAAATCAACGTTGCTGAAGCATGTGTGGCATTCCGAGAGAATGAGAGAGGAGCTCAGACAAGGCTGGGCAAGGGATGGAGAACTGCTCATGGCTTGCTTCTTCATGTTTGAAGGAGGCAATCGGATCCAGAAGTCCTACGAGGGCTTTCTACGGAGTGTAATGTATCAGATCCTGTCTGCCCGGCGGGATCTTATCAGGGTTGCCTTCCCTAGCTTCTTCGACTGTTCGTGGCCGCCCCCGGTGCTATTCACAAGCATCACCAATCTGAACCAAGGGTTCTACTCCCTCTTTGCTCACATGTCGGAGACTCTACGCCTATTCATATTCATTGACGGTATCGATGAGTATCGCATCATGGAACGGAAAGACCACTACGAACCGTCAGCGCTGGACGTCACTTATGATAAAGATTCCGGAGATGAAGCTTGGGGCCGTAGTAAATGGGCCTCTGATTCGAACGTGGAGATCTCGAAGCTCATAAACAGTATGGCCAATAAGGACACTGCCAAATTCGTCGTTACGTCGCGTGAGTTGCCAGTATTCCAAAACGCGTTTGCAGATTTTCCGAGGATCAGACTCCAGGACCATAACGAGAAATCCATTGCGCAGTATGTGGCAGGCCGTCTCGAAGATGAGGCTCCTGGTCTACCTGATACAAAGAATCTGTGCATGGAGGTGGCCCAAAAGAGCAAAGGTGACATACTCTGGGCAAGATTAGCAATCGATATGGTGGTCGACGGCAGTTTGCGTACTTTGAGAGCTACCTTGGATTCACTGCCGACGCAGCTAGGTGGGTCAGAGGGCCTTTACATGCGAATGCTTGAGAATCTCAGACTAGAACAGCAACGGGAAGCTTCCAGGATTTTTCATCTAGTCCTCAGGGCGCAGCAGCCTCCTAGTTTAATTACACTCGCCTTTGCTGAGGAGGGCTATATGGACCCAATCACGGGGGTGCTGAGAGCGTCGTACGACAACGCGCATCCCTATGATATGACCTCAATAGAGCGTGTATCAGATATTATGCAACAACGCTTGCGAACGTCTTGCGCCGGGCTCCTAGTAGCCGAAACAGGGCCCAAAACAAACTCTGGCACGGGTCATCGCGTGGTTTTCGTCCATCAGACCACTAAGGAATGGGTTGGACGCAAAGATATCTGGCGCCGACTGCCTGGTAGCATACCTTTTGATGATGCTGAGCTCGACTTCTCGCATCTCAGCGCATGTGTGAGGCACATGAAAGCATTCGAGGCCGTAAGGCCCCCTGTACTTGCGTGGCCAAACTGGCGATTCCGACCCGACGCATGGCTGCTAATCGCGAACGCCCTGCGTTATGCTGAGAGGATCGATGATAACAGCGGTAACGTGCAGAAGTATTGCGAATTATTAGACGACCTGGACAGCACGTGCCAGAAAGCTTGGATTAAAGCACTGCAGAACCACAAGCCGCTCCACGAAGACCCGAACTGGTATGAAGTCCGGCTTCCAAGCTTCTGCAAGAAACATTGGGCAGGTTACGAGCCGATGGAGGCGGGAAAGCCACCCAAACGCAAAGATTTCCTAGCACTTACGGTGCAGGCCAGCCTAGTCCGATATACGGCCGAGAAACTGAACCAGATGGACAAGGACTCGAGGAAGAAGAAGGCCCAGGAGCTGCTGGTCCACGTTGTGAGCCCCAGGGCTGAGGGCTTTAGCGCTTGCGTGAGTCTCAGTGGGGATTATCTAGACTTCCACCACGACATGCCCGACTCGCGGCTGCTTGATATACTGTTCGAGGCGGGGGCGGATCCACGAGAAGATGAAAGGGTGTGGATGAAGGCCCTCAAGACGGGGCGGCATTACTTTATGAGGGGCAGCGTGACCATGACGCATCTCATGGAGACATGGGCGAGCAGGAGGCTAATGCAGAATAGGGAGAGGTGGGTGGCGGTCATCAAGTCGATGTTGCTACACGGCGCCGACCCCCACACCGAGGTTCAGGTAACCACTGGATCGGGAGAGAACCAGTCTACAGAAACAATAGCAGCAGTAGACCTGATTCGAGGAACGCTAGAAGGAGAGCCCGAGTATGCGCTCGAGCTAGTCGAGATGGAGACGCTCATGGGAAGGAGAGGAAGTGTCGGCATTGCGAGGTGAAGATGATAAGGTGGAACTCGGACAAAACTAGGCGGCCCAATACGAGCTTATCTAAACCCTGATAATCAGAGCTAGATACCCAGGTTAGATGAGATGCCTCGGGCGTTATGACGGGAGTTATGGGGCACTCGATGAAGAAAGCATACCAAATTAGCCAAGCTATATGCTAGATCAGGTTTAGACCCCTGGCTAGGCCGGGGACGGGGGAAGGGGGAGCTCAAAAGGCGGTCAGAGTGCTTGGGGGATAGAATTGGGTATTGGAACGACAAAGTTTACTTACAGTAGACGTCCTTCAAATGTCACATATACATACCACTTCTTTGTCACTTAATTCTATTCTAGCCATGGAAATGAAATCTACGATCCACGCCAAGTCCGAATGCGCCACGCGGTTGATGCACCCTGCATACCTTGGCTTAGTGGTGCATGAACTATTGACGACCATTGCCAAGACTATATTCTAGCTTATCCATAGCTATGGTGTTGGAACACACCGTCTCTAATGTAATACTTGTCACCAGTTCTGTGATGTTGGCATGGAAAGGACAAGATGGGAACGGAGCCCGTGGCATCCGACTGAGACCTTTCGAGTTCCCAGGGGCAGTCTGCGCTTCATATTCGATTGCTAGTCCAAGAATCAATAGACGTACCTGGAAAAGCCAATGCTTCACTGACCCAAGAATACAAACACGGCAGCCAACTACCCTTCTCATCAGAGCATCGAGAACATGGCATGATCCCGAACTCGTAGGGCCAGTGACAGGGTAAATACCAATCCAGTCACGATCCCGCCGTGAGCTTCTAGTCTCGGCCAATCAGCCAACTACCAACTACAAGTGGACGGAGCGGACGTAAGGACATAGGCACCCCTCGCCATAAACTCTAAGTTATTGAGGGATAGGAACGACTCGAGAGCTTCATGTCCTTCTTTCAATACAACACCACGCGCATTCCTTGCTGTGACACTTCCTGCCCGGTGCTCGTAGCCCCAGCATCTGGTGGACACTACATGGTGTCTCCCTCTCCAGAAGGATCCAATCAACCTTGTCGCGCTTCCCGGTCGTGCCTCTGTATCCTGGAATGTGTGTATGCCTCAGAAGGGGAAACGATCGCACTGTATGACTGCCTCCCTCCCCCGGTTTAGAGAATCCGGCTTTGCGTATCTAAGAGAGCTGCGTCAAATTCGAATGTCGTGCTAACACCGAGTGACTAGCAAACATGTATCAGACCCGGTTATGGGTATGCGAAAAGTTCAAAATTATACAGACTTACTCAAAGGAGATATATGATAGACCGCTTGACAGCTAGAGCGGGTCGGGTATAAGAGTGTGTCTCAGAACGTGTCACCACGTAGGCTGCAGAGCCAGTTCCATAATTTATACAAGTTTCTTTAGAAAATTTATCGTGTTTGGTGTGTCTACGATATACTTTTGGGAGGTATTTCATAAAGTTGCCCCTATCTCTCATATATACCTGGACTAAGCATGCGTATGGAGGAACATCCTAGTCACCTACGCTTCTAAAGACTATGTACCGGCCATCATGGGACATATCTCTCGATAAATATGAGCTGTGTCACTGTATTTAGGCGTTTCTTCACGCCAAAAACTAGCAACTCGAGGAAGGTGAGCTAGATGGTGAGCTCATGATCGCCACCATATTACGAGACCGAGGTCTAAGGTTGGGCCTCACTGTGAATAGAAGATAGGCGGTAGCGGCTGCAGCGACGATTATTATTCTAGTAGAAGTGTTGCGACCGACCTAACAAACAAGGGATGGGGACGTGGGTAGCTGAGGTTCACCCTACGGTAGCGGGAAAGAGAGACTAAAGAGACAATCCGCCATGAGAAAGCGCCGAGATAATGTAGGGGTCGAAGGGTACGTCCTCAGGACATGTCACTCCGTTCATACACGTAGGGCTTCTTTGCACGTTTGTTTCTCGATGAAACTTGCTGCATGGATCGCATTTCTCTTAGAAGAATTCACAAAGCGAATAACCACAGCATTGAGATCTCGTAGAAGTTCGCAGTTGGTGGGTGCCTCCCCAAGTCTGCCCCAGTTGAAATACAGAGACAAAGATGTCTTAAGGGAGCATCCATAAATGACGGGAGGGCAAAATGAGGGAGTCGTATCGCGCGAAATTCAGAAGATCGAAGATGAGGAAATGAGATGGAGTCGTTATTATAATATAGTACTTTAGACTTGTCACTATTGCGTAGTTTTGAGCAATCCCAAGTCACTGACTTGAGTGTAGGAGCCCATTCTGTCAAGAGTCTCTTGTATCAATAAAATCGCCAGCTATACATTGTAGCTAAGAGAACGTAGAGGTCCAACAGATATTATAGATCCATATAGCTTCCATCCGCTTCGTTAGCACTGTAGGCGTCCGGAGCCTGATGCACTCATAGGAATTTATCCTATGGAGCCGCACAATCGTTGCCTTCAAGTAGCGAAGGTTGGGGGTAAGGGGTGGAAAGCGCACGAGAAACCTGTCAGACGATGTAGGCAGATAATTCGCTGCAGTATTTCAGCTTTGAACACTCCGGATGCACCCGCGACACGAATGCTTCTTCGGCCAAGAGCGTATTATCTATCGGAGGGATTGACTGACGCAGCCACCCGACGACGCAAACGTAGACATGACAAGAGCACAGCTATAGTTGAAGCTGTATTCTGGAACCGCTAGGGGTTGAAGGCTGGATAACTAGGGGGATGTATAGCTTAATGTAACGACTATGGTATTGGGGCAAAGATCATAGGTCTGCAGAGATTGAGCATTTGCAGTTATTCTGATTGCCGCATGCTTGTTTATTTGAGAATATACCTCAATTACTACACACTGTCAGCGTACACAAGTCACGGTATACACAAGCCAATACTCCAGTTATAACTTTCTTTCTATTAGTTAGCGCCCCCTATATACGCCTGCCTCTACATTTATACGTTCTACGTACACACGTGACATTCATTACTCATAGCGAATCGAGAACACCACCGACTCCGCGGTGTCGTACTCGGCCGGATCACTCGCATCGCCGAAGATATGCAGCGCCTCGAAGACGAGCTTATACCTGCCGGCGGGGGCGAAGCTGCCGTCCGCCAGCGTGCCGTCCCACAGCGCCGCGTACGGGTCGCGCGAGGCGTAGTAGAGCGGGGCGCCGAAGATATTGCCGAGGTCCTCGTCGTCGTCGGACACGACCTTGACGTTGACCAGCGGCGACCCGAATGCCAGCAGCGCCACAGCGACCGGGTACGTGGTGTCGGGGTCGAGGTTGTTCTTCGACGGCAGCACGAACGACGCGTTGCCCGTGACGGGGCTCAGCTCGGCGTCGCTCGAGAGCGCGAGGTAGCCCGAGTCTAGCACCGTAGTGTCGTGTAGACTTCCGACCGCGCCGTTGTAGGGCAGTGTCAGGTTGTCGCCGTTGGTGCCCAACAGGGTGATGTAGCCGGAGTAGACGGGCAGGCGGGTACCGTCGATGTCGGGTGGAGTGACCGTTACGGACACGGTGACCTCGTCGCCGGCGGGAATGGTGACTTTAGATTCGCTCAGCTCGATGGTGGCGAACTCGTCTGTGAGCTCTAGGCCGGGGAATTCGTCTGGGTAGATGGAGTTGGAGAATGTGTATCCAGTAGCGGCGCCAACGCTTCCCAAGTCGTAGCTAACTTCCTCAGAGCCAAGGTTAGTGATAGTAAAGTTCAGGGTGTCGACAAGGTTATCGGTGTCGTTGAATGCGAGGCTTGATTTGCTGAGCAAGGTAGTCGCGTAAGCCGCATCATATGCTTGGACGATACCCGCGCCTACTTGTGCAACAGGTGCCAGTACCGGATAAGTAACGCTGCCATCGTTGAAAGACTTCGGGGTTGACGTAGCCGAGAGCAGGCTCTCAAGCGTTGCAGGATCAAGAGTACCACGGACGCTAGAGACAAGGGCATAGATAGCCGCCACTAGGGGGCAGGCCATGGATGTGCCAGATAAAACGGCATAAGAACCCAGGGGAACAGGGTATGTCGACAGAATAGTCCCCCCAGGTGAAGCAAGCTGGGGCTTTATATCCAATTCGAACGTTGGGTTCCAGGTAGTGTAAGAACTAGCAAACCCGCCGGAAAGCGTGTTCTGCTGGTAGAGAAGGGATATAGGGGCGGTGTTGGGATCGAGCATATCAAAAACAATTTCTGATCCAGCCTGTAATGCTTCAATCCAAGATTCGCCTTGCGCTGCAGTCACCATACCAACTCCTAGAATGTCAGTGACTTCAGAAGCAGCAGGACCATTGGCTCCAACCTCGACATTGTTGTAGAACATAACATACTTAGCCCCGAACGCGGCAGCATTGGCGGCCTTCTCAACGAAAGTACAGGTGCCTCGACGGATCAGCACAATGTATCCAGACAAATCAGGGGTGTCGGAAGGGAATGATTCGCATCCTGTGGCCGGATCTGTGATGTCGAACGAGGGGGCCCAGAGCGGCAGACTAACATTAGACCACTCGCTAGGTTCTCCGAGGGCGTAACCGAAATCCTGCTGTTCACCGCCATCGATGTTAAAGTACGATTCGGTGAGGAGCAAAGGCGTGACCTCACTGTCGATGGAGGCGATCGAGGTAACCTTCTTGCCATTAGACGCCGTGCTGGCGTAGAACAAACCGATCGCGCCGTCGTTACCGGCTGAGACGGTACAAGGCACACCAGCCTCGACAATTCGAGACACAGCAACAGACCAAGGGTCCTCGCTCCAGCCCGATGAACCTCCAATCGACGCTGTAATGATGTTCGAGCCAGCCTCAAATGCTTGCATGTAGGCATCAATCAAGACGTCGTTGGCAGCGCCGCCTGTACACCCAAAAACTCTAAACATCCCAAGGGTAACGCCCGGAGCAGCGCCAGTGAAACCAAATTCGTTCGCCTGCGCTGCGATGATGCCGGATACATGACTGCCATGACCACCGCAACCATCATAGGGATCCGGGTCCGGGACCGGTAGATTGTCGCCATCGTAGTCATCACCAACGATATCGGTTCCGAAACTAAATAAGCATTCAGGGCCGAAGCATCCACCCAACGCGGGATGTGTATAGTCGACCTAGACACTGTCAGCGGGCGACATTTACCATCTTGAGCAGAATACCTACACCCGAATCAATGATGCCGATCTTGACTCCCTTACCATCAAACCCCTCCGCATGGAGCTGGTCTACCTGAGTCATGACATGTGGGGTGAAAGTGTCATTCTCAAGTTGTCTCTTGACGTTCTGGATGTAGCCTTCTCCTCCAAATCGTCCCGTCCAGATGACCTCGTCCTTAGGAAGCGAGTATACCCTGTTCGGCCACACCTGCTTGACGCTGGCAAGCGTATTAAGCTTTGCTGCCTCCGCCTCAGCTGTTTCAACATTGTTGAATTGAATGGAAGCCCCCTTAAACAGCGAGTAGTTTAATTTCATGCGCGTGTCTGCCTTTGACTCTATGTGGTTATAGAATTCCGCCGAGTCCTATTCGAATCATTCTCAATCAGTATTGACAACTAGATATATGCTTACTCGAGTCTATTACCTGAGAGTCCTCGAATTCGACGATGTAAGACCCCACAAGATGCCTTGGGCTAGGAGTCACCTTTGCTTCCGCTGAGAGGATGCCCGCCGCACTAGCAAGCAGCGACAATAAAAGATTGCCTCGAACCATTGTCAAACGAAGCAACACAGAAACGAGCAGAGCCGACAAGCAAATGCAACTAGAACAGGAGCGGAAAAGAGAGAACGAGTCAACTGGACTCGGTGAAGAGAGGAAGAGCCTATACCCCAACGCGCATCTTGGTACTCTCCGGGTATTTGTAGTCCTTGGAGAGCTCCCGGGGGAGCGGCGATGTTCCAATGCAAGATTGGACGCGGCATTGCGTAGCATTGAGCGTCCCGTCCCTCTACGTAGGGTTGACCATCACTATCGGCTCAATTTCCGATATTACCTATACCAGGAGACAAGCTAGCAAAGCGAAATACATGGATAGCTACAGCATCACCATGACTCCGATGCTTGGCAGGGGAGGTTATATGGCACCATCCATACGGCAGTGCTTTGTAAATGTTGATGAGAGATAACCTACGATACGCTTGCCGTCCAATACGAAGGCTCAATTCACGATGATCCTGGGTATTTTACCAAAGTGGGTAGGTGGTAAAAGGCAGCAAGACAGGGTCTGATCTGCGGAGATGCCTTCAAGGACCAGGTAGGTAGTTTAAAGGACGGGTCGAGATCTCTCATCCTCTGATAACCGACCTAGTCACATCTCTAATCGATGGGAACAAGGCCAACGAAATAACCCATGACTTCATCCTGCCATTTATTCCGGCGTGAGGCAGACTAAGGTATGTATCCATGTAGCAAATGGAACAAGCGTATTGATCCAGTTGAAGCGAGGAGCGCACACAGAGCATAGAACCGATAAGGCATGGTCTCCAAGTACCTTAGGTGAGCATGCTCCAACAGGGGATTCCGCATTATAACGGCTGCATTATTGAGTAAAATCATGCATGCCAAAATCGATGATTACACCATGCGATATCGCGATGTCGTACTCCTGTGTCGTATGCCCGGGGGGACATTGAACAATCCTTTTTGCCACGAGAGTTGGTTGCGGGAAGCT
The DNA here is from genome assembly GCA_022376535.1 of Xylariaceae sp. FL0662B. Lineage (NCBI taxonomy): Eukaryota > Fungi > Ascomycota > Sordariomycetes > Xylariales > Xylariaceae > Xylariaceae sp. FL0662B. The sequence goes on along the minus strand of JAJJKD010000224.1, from coordinate 24,684 downwards.
GATACACAAGCGACACCATGTCTTCGTTCTTATAGAATGGGTTCTTTATCGAATGCTGCCGATTAGACTGTTCCGCGATCATGATCTGTCCTATGAGGCTCTAGGAAGCTTTCAAGATTCACCAACAAGAGGTGGGCATTGGCTAGATAAGGTGAACTAGGTTGGGTAGTGGGATGCAGGGCAACGTGGGCGGTCCGAGACCTTCTTATCAGGGAATGCCTCCATGTATGTAATAATTAGTAACCCAAACCGGCGGCAGTGAAATTTAGGTGCTGACTGGCGGTGCAGCTTAATAGGAGACTTATTACCAGGAGGAGGCATTGGCCCAATCAACTCTTCCTTATATATGTATAGATCTGTTATGATAGAGTATCTGATCCTAGACCTTGGGCGACTTCGCTCAACATCAGCGAAAGAGCTAGAAAGCATGTTACGGCGTCAAGACAAAATCTCGCGAAGTGTTGCATATTACCCAGGGACCAGAGGCGTATATGTATTCCGCCAGTAGATTATAGTGCATATATGGACGGAATGACAATCGCCGTTGCTCTCGGGTTGCCCCATGTACAAAAAGACTTACACGGAATGCCTAATATAGAGCTACATACATCTAAGTAACCCCGACCTATAAAGAGACAATCTTTAATAAAAGCAAAGACTCGTAAAATTCTGCCTGTCTAGCTTACCTCGTCGTCAATTCCTTGTCTGCTACTTCGTATAATTGATGATAATATATGAATAATCTCATGGTGATGACGATGTTATGGAAAGTTCATATATAGTCTTGCAGACTAGACTGACAAGTGACCATATTTAAAGACATCAAGTCTTTTTCACTATTACTTCGGATGCCTTGGTATAAGAGCGCTAGAATATGATGCGATGTAACAATACTACACATAGGCAATATATCCGTAACCGAGACTCTCGATAATCACTTACATGAACGGGTTTTAAAAAGCAAGACATCATCAGGGTGCACATTCATCTCATCTATAGTACACATTCAAAGGCAAAACGAGGTAAGTAATGAGTTTATCGCGTATATTAGGCAAGGTAAGCTGCCTTATAGCGTACGTAGCTATAGAGAAATAACGGCTTCGCCGGTTACCTTAAGTAGCTTGCCGTAGCCTAAAACAGCCCATAAATTAATCCTATGGGTATAATATAGTATACGTAGATCGGCTAAGGGCCGATGAATAAGGTCGGATAGATAATAATAAAAAGGAGAGGTTTTAAAATAATAGCCTAGCGGCTATCAGCGTCCTTTTATACCCTAGGTAGGTTAAGGGGTAGTATGGGCCTTTAATGACCTATAGAACCACTCATTACTTTGTATCACACATAATAATTTCATCATAGTCTCTTCCACAAAGCTCATATTAAGAAACTCAAGCTGAAAGAGTAACTAGTAGTCAAAGTAGAAGGTCTAGAGTAATAGCACATATACATTTCTCCTCGAGGCCTCACGCATCGAAGCGTTCCAACTACCGAAAAGAAGCGTAATACTTACTTTGCATTCAACGTTTACCGACGTTCGATCTGAGCGCCCGCACAATGTATTGTAGAATCCTATTTTCGGGACACTCTATTCAGAGCAACTCGCCCCAGATACATAAGCTGCGACATATCTTATCTTTCTGATATTAATCCTACTCTTGGGGAACAGCGCTGGCATAGACACACACACGATAGTCTCCATCCGGCGTTGCGGCCGCAGGGAATTTATGATCAGAACATTTCTTTATTCTCTATGTTATTTCTCTAGTAACATTAGTTGCCAGTATCGAATATTAGGAAGAATGCCCATGAAGTTGCGTAAATTCTAGGTTAAGTAAGTGTATCTAGGAGCCCTTGAGAAATGTCTGATATAATACAGCATGTGCGACGCCCGCTAAGCACACGAATTCTAACAACTACCTAGGTTTTCTCACCTGTCGATGTTCGATACGCCAATGGCGGCAAAGATCTTATATACATCGGTTTGCTTTCAAGCCCCGCTGCGTTTCATCTGCTCTCTTCCTGCTGAGACGTCATCGGCCCGCTGTCCCAGCGTAGGAGAACCTTCATCGGGACCGACAACATATAGAGCTCCGCCGTCTTAATAAGTCTGGTCAAGAGAAGTGATGTAAGATTTCGGAGGGAGGAATGTCTGTTCATCATGGTCATCGACTGTTATGATGCGCTGTCTGTCGCAAAAGTGACGCCGTTATTGATACAGTAAGAGCATCTTATACTAGGTACTGCGATACTATACTCTATATTAGGTATTTGGTCGTCTTCACACATCAACCGACATCGTAACCGTCGAGACATACCAGCCGCAACTCGAGACCGCCTGGTCCAGTCGACGATGACGGCATCAAATCTCGCGCGACGGGCCGGTCTTTGAACCCGAGTCGCGCCCCATCCTCTATTGCCACTGCAAATCGTTCATCCCAACCAGCCCCCCAAGGTACCCGCTCTGTCGATCCGAATCAGCCTTGCCCCGGCGCCCAGCCTACTCCAGAGACAAACAACGGTACATACATAACTGTCCACGCAAGCTCGCCACTCGTCATATTAGCCTTGCTGTTTGCCGAGCTGCTCGCGGTACGTAGTCCAGTATTCCGATACTTCCGGGAAAGCCAAGAATTCGTAATGTGGTCAGGACAGCTTGTCGTGCTCTTGGCAGATGAGGCGGATGCTGGTGTAATTTATCGGTGTGTACTTCGTCCGATACTCTCCTTGCCGTACTCGGCCCTCGAGGGATCGTAACTACATACAGCTGTTGTTCTGCGTACTCGTTGTCTCGGGGGCCGCTAGGCCGTTGCGATCGATCACTGCACCCACGGTACTACATACAACGTCCCTGACGCTCACCAGCAACTCAGTAGTACATAGCATCATACCACGATTCATTAGATTAGAATAAATAAGACCGAAAACCAAGGAGTAACCAAAAAACGGGAACTATCTTAACTAAAAGCTATGGAACCATCCCGTAGCTGAGCAGCTAAGAAGGCCCCCATGTCTCGGCTAATATTACAGGGATTTTTTCTACTATGCTATATGTAATAAACCACTCTAAAAGTCTATTGCTTGTGTCCATCCAACCCGCTCATATTTCGGCCGCCTTACTCTATAGGGCGTCCCAAATACCGACCGTCTATTATGATTGGATATCTCTCGCGAAATCAAAGGAAAACCAGCCATTGCTCATGTATGAATGAATGCGCTCCGAGTTTAAAAAAAACTGAGAGCGCTCCCTCCCCAGATACGCCTGTATGTGTGTATGTGCGGGGTGTGTGTGATGTGTTGTGTTGTGTGTGTGTGCGTGTTAACGAGCGTGCGAAGCTTTCCTTCAAGTGTATAAAAAAACGTTTTTCACTGGTCTGTTGTAGTGTAGCTTTGCCACTCCCACGCGTGCGCCGAAAGCCTTTTTTTAAAAGGGGAAAATATTTTAAAAATGCTTTTAATGGTCGTTGACGTCCTCGTCCAGGCCGGGATACATGATGTCCTGGACGATGACCGCCCTGATGTGGTTGCCCAAGACCGTCAGGTACGTCAGGAGCAGACATATCGACATGCCCGTCGCGACCCAGCGGACCCCTTCGTGCTCTATCTCGTTGCCGATAGAGATGGTGGCCAGGATGAAACCGGTGTTGGGGAAGACCATCGCATACCAGCCGAGATGGAAGTGCTTCGGTCGGGAAGCCAAGACAGCAATAACGCCGATGAAGAACCACCAGAGAGACAGCGACCAGAGGAAGATGGCGGCGATAACGGCCAAAGTCCTGATAATATGCACGTCGATGAATCCGTCCTGGTCCGGGTCGAAGGCGTCTGGAAGGCCGTTCGCCATGCCGATGAATGCAAGTGCGGTGAAAGCCGGGGGTCCGACATTCATAAAGAGACCCGGTCGGTGTTCAGGGTTTGGCAGACCTGCTTTCGATTAGCTATCATCTTCTATTTCCCCCCGAATTCTCAATAGTAAGGTACATACCGGCTTTCATCAAACGTCCAATCATGTGAGCATACATCATAAAGGCGACTGACATGCCCAGACCCTGGCAGGTCATCCCAGCAACGATGATCGGTACAGCCGCGATATCCGGCTGAGTGTCGGCAATGACCGAGGCGATAGTACCTGACAACATGATAGGGAAAATTGGCAGAATCCATGTTGGCATCATCGTGTGCAACTCGAAGTTGTGGGCTGCGAATACGAAGCTGAATTGGCCGACGGCCAGCATGAGCGTGACGACAACGTATCCCCAGAAGGCGGTCTGGATGGCCCATATCAACGGCGTATCGTCCTCTGGAATGGCGTAGCGTTGAGTGCTCGTGATTATAGTAGCGATCGACAAGAAGTACGTAGGAAAGAAGAAGCCCTCGCGCGGGTGCGATATTGACTTGTAGAAATCGCCATGGTGGAGGAAGAACCGTGCTAGCATACCCAACGTGAGAACCGAAAAGATGATGAGGTTGAGGATGTAAACGAATAAACCGATCTGTTTCAGCCCAGGAAACTGATGAGGCTGGGCAAATATTAGAAGCGATAGACCACCCGTACTCATAGGCAACGTAAACCAGGCCCATGTGAAGTGGTGCATCCTTTGGCGTATTCCAAGCTTTGGCCGGTTCGGGTCATAGGGATCTTTGTGACCGTGTGCCTGGTCGCCGTGCTCCAGGTCCTCCTTGCCTTGGCCATGACCCTCCTTTCCTTCGTGAATAGAGCTGACAGCCGAGTTAACTTGCGTTTCCGCAGCATCGAAACTTTTCTCGTTCGCCATATGATTTTGATGTTCCATCGAATTTCGATTCGACTCGTTATGGATAGATAATGGCCGCGACGACATTGTGTACGATACGGGATCCCTTGTATACGGATTTATAGGATAGTTATTTTCCATTGCCCCTTACACCGCCGAGAGATCCTTTTCTCGGGCAGACCAGTGAAATAAAAAAACGCACACACAAGTGAATAGAAGAAACGCGTAATGAAAGCACAAGAAAACGTAAGCAACGACAACTATACGGGAAAAGAAAAGAGACTTAAGAAAAGAAGAAAGAAAAAAGAGTACCGGCCTCGGTGATGAAATGAAGTATCTACCAAGAATTTGGTCTCATAGTGGGAAACCAATTAATTGGGCAAACATCCACCCTTTATGATAGATTGGGACCGGAGCCTTAGCTGGACCCAGCCAAGAAATGAGAAACACCTGAAAATGGAAACAACAATGATACCGCGAGGCAAATGCCACGGCGTCTTCAAGGCTCAGACTCCGTAGTGAGGGTCTTGATAAGGGACCGTCAAATCAAGGCCTAACAGAAGCTAATGCACCCATTGTGATCTTCCAGAATTTCCCAATGGGGCAATCCACGATGGATCCACGAAGTCTTATACGCATCCCAGGTTCTTGGCTGAGATCCGTCTGACCCACGCTAGAGGTCGCAGCCGCTCTCCCGGACACCAGTAGGGTGGGAAGAAGAAACAGAGGGTTTAGAGCGCGAGAGACCCCCCACGGATGGAAAACAACCATGTTGAAAATAGCAGCTATGCGTACAATGTACATAAACGGAACCCATAGAACATGCCTGCCGCCGAGCATGGAAGACGGGATGAAAAAATCCTCGGCGCCAGGGGAGGATCAGTTCTCCGGTGGCCAATTGGAATGAAAGCTGGTGACAAGGCCTCATGAAACAGACGCCATTTGAGCCGTTTTTAGAAGTCTTCTGTTATCTCTGTATCAGTATACCAGTACATATGTAGAAGGCGTTGTCAAAACAGCGAGGTGATTGAGGCTGGTGGGTTCGACCCAGACAACAGGCCAAGACGGTAAGACCCTGGCGCGGCAGTCATTGCATGAGGCTCAAGGGCAACGCTACTTGGCGCCCTCTTGGCTTTTGTTTGAGTGGGGGCAACGAAAAGGAGACGGTTTCGAAGCAGAGGTGCATGTGAGAGAAGAAACCCGAGTTTACCCTATTGATGCTATTTTAAAAACAAAAAAACATAGCGTATAAAAGATCATGTTTCATGTGGTTGTTTCCTCCTGGTCATAGTAGTCAAGCTCGCGATATTTTCTCGGTGGTTTAAAGAACCTTGAGGGAGTCGAGGTCGAACAACACTCGTCAGGAGTAACAGGCTAATCGTTCTTTTTCCTTTTCGCTTTTGCCAAGACTTGTTATAGTAGAACAAGGTTAAAATTTTTAGTGCGAATATCAAATAGTGGCATCGCTCGCCGCACGCTAACGCCACGGCAATTTGCGCGAGGCTACCTAGTAGATAGTGTAATATGGAGGAGAACCTGTCAGGGCAGCCAATGATATCTAGAGCAAGTCCACTTGGGCATCCATGAGCCACCGTATTCGTCATCACCGATGAGCTTGCGATGGTACACAAGAAGTACACAGGTTGGAAGGTCGAACATGTAACCGGGACTACATGAGAACTCTCACATGCGAAACAACATCTATGGATCTCGGCGGACTTGGCAATAATGTGATATATTTTCCATTGACCTTTCATGTTGCCTCGTATACTACGGGCTTTCTCCCAGAGCTTGGCTCCGACAGTGGCTGGCGGCGCAATGCCCAATGCCCAATCAACAATACTCCAGACCGTAGCTGTCTTGCCTCTCACCAACTGATAAGTGACGTGTTCATAGAATTCGACACGCCGACCGCTACGTTTTGCGCCCGCCATCGTCTCCACAGGCGTACCGGTGAAGGCGACTCTCGCCGCCATCCGTTGGGCTTTATCGTCACCGACCGCCGTGTGGAGACCGATCCTGACGCCTGTTATCATCGCTGCGAACACTTCGTGAGACGGGATCCCTCTGTCGTCAGGTTCTTGGCATTGAAGACAACGTATGTACAACCTCAGAATGAAGGAATTTGGATAAGTCTTTCCTCATTGTCTGGGCATTGACGCAAGCGACGTAAGCTTTGTATACTTTCTCCAGTTCGCGAGTGGAGAGCATCGCTCCCGACGCAGGTTTCCGTTGGCAGATAAGGCCTATTTAGGCTGTGGCTGGTTGCCAAGTCTGAAATCTGGCGCAGGATCTCGTCTCGGTCTGCCTCTATCAACGTTCTAGATACTCTCCCTTCTGTAGACCAGTTGAAGTTCAGTTCTAGGCACGGGCGGCTTTGCCCGTCGGTCGATGCGGCTTGGCTCAGGAACCAGGATTGGCTCCGTGAGCTTGGGTGCCACGAGAATGATTGAGCCAACAGCCGAGATTCATGATCGACTGTAATTGCATCCACAGTGACATCCAGCTCACCGACCGACCGCATATGCCGCGTAACTCTCTGGTGCAAACTCTTGATCATTATGGGTGAGTTGCGAGTACACGTGTTGTGGGAGATCTTCCTATTTTTGATGATAGACGTCCTGAACGAAGGAATTGTGTATACTTTGCCTCGATAGCATTCCTCATTATTCATGAATATCGTATACGTAGGGGGTCAGAAAAGATCCCTGCGATGTGTTGCGCCAGAAGGCTTTAGAGCTTCTCATACATACATAGTAAGGAAGACTTTGCAGTATACAGAACGCTAATGTTGAAATAGCTTAGAGTGATGGGGAAATACCTGCTGGGATCTTATCTTTTCAAAGGAGTATGTAGATAGGAGAAGTCGATATTTAAAGAAGGGATTCGTCAGTCTATTCTCTTAGCTCGTATAAGAAAAGCTTGTTTCTAAGCGGATCTACAACGCACTAACAAACTACAGTGGCTTACAGGGCTAAAGTGTGCCAATACTCGAAATTTATGTAGTATCCATACCCGGGCAGCCGGGTAACGGTACACCAATAAATCAGGAATTCACTTCCTTTGACCTGCTATCAGCCAGGCTTATATCTTCAATATAAACGTAATATAGATTTTATATATTTCATATTCGTGGCCATCACTTTTACCAACAACTGTAAACCGAGTTAACTAAGTTATAAGTTGCGTGCGATAGTGTTCAGGGGTAAATATGCCGGAACGAGTGTCTGCCCAACAAAAGTTCAGGAAATTAAGCTGTTGTTCATTTCGGACCTTGGCACACCCGACCTCCCTATTTCGTATTGCCTTTTCGAAAAACGCAAGATGACCGTACCATTATGGTTCTAAATATCTTTTTCGCTTTATTTTGTCCTTGTGATTGTGAGTGATGTGGCTCAACTCTCATCCGCTTGTTGTAGCGACTATAGTATAGGTGGTCATTTTGATCCATGTACAAAACTAATAAGAGATGGCTTGTGAGAATGGCACAAGGATGACAAGGTTACGACCCCCTGCCGCCGCCCCTTGCATGAAAAAAGTCTTTTAGAAAAAAACTTTACAGGGTTGATTGAGGCTCAGGGCAGGGGTAGCAGATTTTGGATGAAACACTTGCTTAGCTATATCAAGACATCTCTGCGGCTTCATTAAGAAGGTCAATACCTGCAACCAGGTAGGAAGTGAGCAATAATAATGCATGCATACCTCCAAGTGTGAAGTTCCGCCGACACCGGTATAGATACGGAGATGACCGTCCATTTACATGTGAGACCCGGAAGTTGAGGACATGTACATATTGTGTAGTATTCGTATGGAGAATGGGAAAATGCTCAATTTCATGTTATATGGCATTGGGCTGCGACGAGATTCATGGGATGAGATTTCCAGATCTTAGACGTGTGAATACCCTCCTCGCTCTAGAATAAAATTGGAGTGTCGGTAACCACCACCTATATCTCAGCTCGATATTATCGGGCCGCCATACATGGGCTTGGCTAGATTGGAAGCAATCTTGGGCAGAATGACAACCTGGATGGACAAAATGATCGTCTAGCTTAGGTTGTGTCGTGGCTCAAGAGACTCTTCGAGCGTTATAGGGGGAGGAAAAGCACCGTTATTGGCTTTCATACCCAACAGCCTGAACACCAATCTCAGAATCTCATCGAAAAGGCTATAAAAGCTTAGCGATTAAGCGAGCATGAGGGTTCTATATTTACTTCACACAAGCATTGTCATATATCTAGACATGCCCGCACAGCAGTCCGAGCGTAGTGGCCTTCGGTAGCACGGTGTGTGGCACCCGGATAAAGCTCATTGTCAGGAACACATAATATCCCAGCCATACCCTAGTGTGGAGCACCCCTTTTGACGTGTGAGTGCAAGAAATGGCCGGTGCCGCTTCCCCTGACGGGTCCCCTTGAACCAGATAGACGGAAATCCAAGCGGACCTCTAGAACGCATAGCGAAAAGCGAACGTAGAACTCAGGAGAACAACTCCTTCTGGACCTCCGGAGTCATCTTGAACACGATCCCCTCTCCTACCCCCATATGACTCATCTGGACTCAGGTGATTCACAAAACTAAGATATGCCTATCTTGTCGCTCTCGCGAGTTGGACATGATTGTGGTATTCTCGACTCGGTCTCAGCTAGCTACAAATAATATGAAAGCTGTATGCGACACTGAGGAAATGCTTAACGTTGTCCCACCCATCCTCCATCCTACGCCCACTGGTTAAACCGATTATCCTTTGCAGCTAAGTCCAAGAAGTCCTCAATAAGTTATGTTTTCCGAGGTCAGGGTTGTCACTCGAGAAGCACCTCGTATACGCAGACGCAGCCAGCCCTCTAGGACAATTCGATATAGAGAGGAAAGCAACACCTTCGCAATGCCTACTCTTGCGCCGCTGCAACACCATAACGTGATCGGACCCGATGGCGGCCGCGCGGTGATACATCGGGCTGCGAGCCAGAGGAGCACTCACGATCGAAAGCATAACAGCGTAGACGCGCCGGGCGAAGACGGCGGCGAAGAGATCAAGTTCCATCTCCGAAACAGCGACGCCTTTGTCCGTGTTGGCGCAGGGCAGAAGCGGCCCCCTGACGAGTCTGCCGACGCGGTGCGAGCCGGCTCGGGTTCCTACGCCGTGAGAAAGTCGACGTCGCGCAGGCGGACGAACCGATCCATGTCGTCCTGACGGCGTCGGACGGTACGTGTCGCGTCCTTGATCGGGCTGAGCGGCTCAGCCTAGGCACCACCCATCGGACCGGCGCTGTCGAGGATCGCGACCCGGACGCACCCGTCGTCGCGCTCGTCCTAGGCAGAGAGGTGGCTGGCGCTCTCGCCCAATAAGACGGCCTCAGCCGAGTTACAATCGAAGGTTTCGATGTTCTCCTCGATCCGGCGGAGGACTAGGCGCTAGTTGAGCAGGCAGGTCCGCGTTGCTTGAACCGTTCACGAGTAGCTGCGGGGTTTTCGGGGAGCCGTACGTACCTAGTCTAGGCAGCGGATCATGCTGACGACTACGATAGGCTGCCTAGATATTAGGGCTGACCTTTACAATGCTGGACGGATTGTGTCGCTGGTTTGCGATGCTGCTGCCGCCGTCGTCACCGTGTATCCGGATAAGCACAGGCAGCGGGCCGCTTGGGATACCCGCGGGTTGGGCCGCGCTGATAGCGAGGCGGTCTTCTAACAAGGCAAAGAAGTCCTGTCCGTCCTGCATGCAGCTCAACCCGTACTCTAGGCCGTTTCTCATACGGTCGGAAGACTCGTTGATAGATTGCGGTCGCCTGTATCGCGGTTGCCCTATGGGTGGCTGAGCGTAGAGTATTCCCAAGACATCTTGTGCCCGATCAGCACGTAAGCGGCTTGGTATATCCCATTGAGCGTCTTGACGGTCGCCGCTGTATTGTGAGAATACTCTGTCAAGGACATGGCACCGAGACTCGAGAATAGTGGAAGTAGACTGATATAAACCCGCTAACGCTCCCATCGTGGGTAGGTATATGAAAGACGCACGGGACGATGCCCCCCTCTTATAAGGTGGGGGGTGCTAACATCATCGTAGCCATAGAAAAAATCCCAGGTCGTTTTATGTAACTCACTTGGCTGTTTATTCACCCCGCTGGAGGAAAATACATGACAGCATATATGGATGCGAAGAACGGTTTTTCGGATCACTACATAGAATTATGAATTTAATAAAGTTAAGAATTCATTGCTAAGGGAATAGTTCACAGAATAGAACAGCCAACCAACTAAGCTTCACGATTAGGCTGCTGCTGCTGCTGCTGAGACGATTCAAACCGAGCTCAAGACGGGGAAGTTCGTGTAATTAAGTATTATTACATGACAAAAGGGGTACCAACGCTAAAGTCTCCTCGTAGACTAACTCGTTTCTCCTGGCCTCACGGATTGAGGATTGTGAAACACGTCGTTGGGATCCCATTTCGACTTGATCTGCCCCAATGTTTTCAAGTTTGGACCCCAGTACGACTCTTGGGGATCTGGCAAGGACGGGTCCACGTAGCCGGGGTAGGTGGTCAGTACCTGGGGGCTCGAATTCCGGATCGTGCTGACGATCCCCTCTATGAAGTCCTTCGTGTTCTGATTCAAGGTCGGGATACCTATTCCGTATGCTTGCGAGAACATGATCTTGTCTCGATGCGAGTAAGCGGTTGCGTTCATCGGCACGTCGCTGATCGCGCCGCCGCTCACGTCGAATATTAGGAACCAAATAAGTGTTCCCCGGTCTACGCTATCGATGTAATCGAAAAGCTGCGTGATTCTTTCGGCCGATAGCAGCTCGTCAGGCCGGAAAGCCACACTTCGTGCTATAAAAGGACTATCGATATCTGACAGATATAACGCTGCTTCTTCAGCCTCGTTTGCGAGGACAGCCGGATAATCGTCGATGACGACGGAAATTTCTCCAGTGGGGATCCTCTTGGCAATACCGGTGGCGTCCCATTCTGCTTCAGTTCCATAGAATGTAGCAGTAATGATACAGCCAAGTTCATGGAAAACGATTTCACTACCGAATCGTCGGTCAAGATCAGGGTCGCTAATGAGTTCTTGCCATTGCTGAAAGACGGGCGCTAGATCTTTGGCCCTGGAAAAGGTGATAGAGTACGAATACTGGACGACGTCGCCCGGTTCCGGGTGTGTCCTGATGTTAAACTCAGTGATGATACCAAAACCGGCTCCAGCACCTTTTAATGCCTATTGTTACGTGAGTACTCCCGTCTCCCTGCAATAGTGATAGGCTTACAAAGAAGAGATCCGGATTCTCCGTCTCGCTCGCTCGTTTAATAGACCCATCCGCCGTGACTACTTCAACTCCAACGACGTGGTCGAGAGCAGTTCCCCACATGCGCGAGGCGGGTCCTAAGCCACCCTAATGATCGATCATCTTGTTAGTAGTAGTTGATCTCCAATGGTAGCAAAATAGGCGACGTACAATGGTCGCATGGCCGCCAATGCCCACCCCAGGACAGGTACCGTGGGCAAAGGCTCTTCCACCGTGCTCATGAAGCTGTTTCGTCAGATCACCGAGTTTCGAACCTCCCCCTACCGTGGTCACCCACGTGTTAGTGTCAATGGAGAAATCCTGCATTTTTACAAGGTCGATGGCGAGTTCGCCATCTTGTCCGCCCAGACCTATATAGCTCGTTCGTTAGATCTTCACCAGTTTCACGACCACGAGACTCGTGCAAGATTTCGCATACCATGATTTCTGTTTCGAAGTCAACGAATAGAACGAAGGCCTGTGCGTGCAAGATTAATGTACTTACGCGTATGAATGCCCGCCACCTTTCGGTTGTACTTTGACATTATTCGCGACGGCGCACTTGACGAACGCGGAAACATCTTCGGCAGTTTCTGGCCTCACCACCGCGATAGGTGTGACAGGGATATCTAGATTGTATCTGCTGACCCAGGATACTTGGTAAGTCGGGTCGTTGGGATACCCGACGCAGTTGTCGCGGCCGTTGCAGACGGCATTCAGGCAGTCGGCCATCGGGGAGCTCGGTGATTGTCCCATGATGGCATAATACGAAGGCTGCGAGAGATATATTAGGTATGAGTTCAAAAGTGTTAGGTCGTTTATCACGAACCTAAACGCCTTGAGGTTTATCTCTCGAAGAAAAGAGAAAATCCGTCCTTGGAGGGAGATTGTCGCAAAAGCTCTGGTGTCTTGGGAAACCTGACGGCTGCATGACTGTACGAAAGGTCGCAAACATAATATTTAAATGAGATCGAATCTGATATGCAGATGCACCCTGACCGGGGGTGACAACACGACGACCGCCCAGCTACCAGTTGCCCAATAGGGATTCATAATAGCCACAATAACCAGGGTCTACGGGGGCATTTCCACTCCTGCCAAGTTTATGGCATTTAAGTATCCCCAATCCACAAGTACGGCTCAGAACTTATTTGAGGAGGACGGGGAGCCGCTGAAGATTCGCTACTCTCCATATGAGCAGTTATGCCAATTAACCAATCCGATCACAAGTTGCCACCCATTATTCCCTGCGCCACCATCCATTGTACGTAGAATACTTGATTCTCACGATGGGCAAAAAAGGGGATTGGCTCGTACTGAGTAAGCTACCAACGCAGATGGTTCTAAGCATTTCCGGGCGCCGAACGCGTATGTAGGTAAGAAGCCACAGGGTTTATCACCATTGCCGTGCTACATACTGTTAGTAGGATTCCGTGGGATTTGGCAATTTGTTTAGGTAATATTTGGCCGAACGCAAGCCACTGAAGAAGAGGCAAGAAAGAGGGTTGATCACCAGGTCCTTAAAGGCAGGAGATTAGTAGGTAACTGTTGAAATACCGGGTTAGTGGAAATTCTGCCAACTCCAATCCTTTTGATTTCAGCAGTAACATCATACTCTTATATACGTCGTACCCTGCGGTACAGGACGGCTGCCCTTTTACTCTATGAAACCCCGAATTCGGAAAGGCGAACGTTGAACAGGTCTTCTTTCGTTGGGAGCAGGAACGTTATAACTGACGATATTGTCTCACTTCTATAAGCTGAAAAGCCTACATACCTAACGGTTACCTACTTGTCAATGAGCTAGCGGGTCGGGAAGATTCGTCGTACGATGGCGTGGAAAAGCCGTGGCGCCAACAACGCTAACCAAGACCCCGGAATGCCCCGTCTTTTCTGGGGAGGTATCGTCGGCTCTGATTCGTCCACTTCCAAATGACTTCACTGATCTGTGACTCTGAAGAGGCGAGGTACTCATGTAACGTTAAGGTTAGCTTGTTTGATTCGATCTATGCACCATGTTCCCATGGTTGGATGTTGCTTGCGCAGGCCCCGTCGCTTTTAATTCATTCAATAGTGATAAGTCGCAGGAAATAGATGCATGTGATTAAAGGGGCGCCTCTCTACATATCATCAGCAGCTACATACGTAGCCGGTCAGAAGATCACGAGCCAGTCAAGTGTCACCTATGCTTCGCCTTAGTTATAAGTACCAATAGGGCAACATCGTCACATCCAATTGTATTATAGGTTGGGCGTATCTTTGATCTATTTACTAAATTATAGAGAGACATAGAGGGCAGTGGTGGTTTTCAGGTGTTAGTGAGCATCCTTGCAGCGAGTAATCGGGGAATATCTGAATAACTGCTGTGAAGCAGAACTGTCAAGGGTAGCGGCCTATCACGGATAGCAGCCGATTAATAACGCATAGACCAGTACACGTTTAGTATTACCAAAACTCGCCTTAGCTATAAGTACTACTACGTATGCGTAAACTTAACATCGTTACATGAACATATATTAGAAGTTTGGTGTGCTTACGGGTAACTGCTATTAGGTAGGCCAGGGGGCGGGGAGCTATGGCTAGAGATGCTGCTGTACGGCAGCTAGGTGATTAATTAGTGTAGATAACCTTAACTTCCAACGGTTATAACTGGATCTGGGAGTATGCATGTACATACTGTGAATGAGGTACGCTAAGAATATCCTGCTATAAAATACATAGGTTATGTCCAATACATAACATCATTACCTCCCACCACCAATTGGATTCATTCGCTCAACGAGTTATTATTTTATGTATAGGCAGCAAAACCTGGAACGGAGATTTCTCGCCTGAATACTTCCTGGAAACACCTAAGGCATCCGACCCGGACTTATCGTAGTCCGACTGAGGTCCGAATTTCTTTTCGGCTTCGGCCATGCTACCTAACATCCTCTACTGGTCGCATATATGAAGCAGTGAACGCCTCTTATCACATGAAATAATTCTACTATAGCTTCCCCAACCCATTGTCCATTGTCGATTGTCCATTATCCATTGTCTTAGACAATTGTCTTAGATACGGGAAGCTCGGAACCTTCAACGGCCATTCACAACACACTTCGCAACCTATTTCCTAATATATATAATTAAATGCGATTGGTGCAAGTCTCTAAAACATTACGCCTTCAACAAGAGATTCCACCTGGCAACTCTTCGGGAACTTCATAATGGAGTTTTCAAGTTACGGCCGGCTAACGCCGCTCGAGTTAGCCGACTCATCAATATTCTTTCGACGGAAGTCGGGTCATATTACGTATGTATAACATGGCCGTATTCATGGGCACGAAACTAACCTACTGTAAGTAAGCGTCTGGCTTCTCGCTTGGCCGCCGATAATAAGCGAGCTGCCGAGCCGCAGTGGTTCTGCCGACTATTCCAATGTTAGGTTAGGTATGTATGTAGGTTCTCGTGTAAATATTTCTATGTATTATAGCAGCAAGCACAAGCTTGGGATTACACTGCTGGAAAATATTCGATAGTGTTTGACCCCTGTTAAATGATGCTATTCAACTCATCCTACGTATACGTTGGTATGCAAGCCTGCGAGGCGTTCGTGGCTTGGATTTGAGCAACAATTGTTTGTTGACACTTGCATCACGACCGCTTTAATACCTATCTAAACAATCCGGCTTGTCTCACCGCTCGGCCGTTACATGCCTAAGCAGTGGGGAATCACTTGACAACAGAAAGAGTTTATTTGCTTCAACTACCAGACAATAAGGTTTCTTATCAGGTACATATAGAGGCTTGCTTAAGTACGTTTGCCTAGATCGTGGCTTTCCCGAACGGCGAGGGGAGACTGTTCTACTTACTTATATAAGAGATACCGGGTTCGTTGTCTCCTTTTCTCTTTCCATACCGTCGTGCAAACCCTCCTCGTGCTCACTGAATTGCATGCCATCTAAGCAGTCATCTTCACTACTTGGTTCATTCATAACCTGTTGCCAACCTTATTATATATTACTGCTGCAAGAGCCGATCCAGATTGCCAAGGCACGCAAAACCCGGCCATTTAACGATGTTCTGAGAACAGGAACACAGCAGCAATCTGAACACCAAGAAACCAAAGCCTATTAGGGCTGAACACGCCATATCGTCTCACTTTTTAAGGGTGTCAGTGTTTGACTTACATCACACAGAGTCTAGGGAACCTGATCTGAAGTCAAAGTCACCAGTCGTTTCAGCCCTATTTACAACCACCTACCGCTATCAGCCCTGCGCCTCGTTCGTCAGTCGGCCTATAGATAGACCTGCATAGTAGGTCACAACCAGGTAGCGTACAGCACGTCCTACCGCTGCGTCTCCAACAAGATGCTCCGCCGTGCGTCGGTGCGTACTCATAGGAAGATCCTTGCGCCTCACCCTCCCCCTCTTTCTCCCCCACTCACCTCGACCCCGCGAGACCCCCATGGCCACGGCTACAGGTACCGGGCAGATGATTTCCCACAGGGTTTATTCTTGTCACGACCTGCCGTGTGTGCGCACATACATACATCGGCCACTACTGTCGGTCATACTCATTTGTCTACACTAACCGATACCGCACCCCCCTATCATCTAGCCCGTCATGGCCGAACCAATAAGCTTCTGGTCGGCTCGGCAGCTTGTCGGCCGACCAGTTCTCGACGCCCTTACCGTGACAGCCTCAACTTCCATACGGGAACTGCCCCTGGACCTGTTATTGCCAGGTCATATAGCTCCAGGACTGCGGCACAATCCTGTAAACCTAACACGCTATCCTTGGACGGCCCACGGGAGCTTACGCTAGAGAACCCTCGACGGCAGCAGCAGCACCACGATTTCTCCACCAAGGCTAAGATGTATACGGCGTCGTTCGCGTTCTTCGAAGCGATATGGGAGGCCGGCATCACGCATTGCTTTGTCAATCTGGGCTCGGACCATCCCAGCATCCTCGAGGCCATGGTCAAGGGACAGCAGGACAAGAAGGGAAACTTCCCGCGCATTATCACATGTCCCAACGAGGTACGACGATTTACTATACCTAGAGGCTGAAAGAGAGCACGCGACTTAATGCGATACCCATCAGTGAATATTTTCGCTAATACCAGTGTAGATGGTTGCGATGTCCATGGCGGACGGCTATGCACGCCTGACGGGCAAGCCGCAGTGTGTGATTGTTCACGTCGATGTCGGCACCCAGGGGCTTGGAGCCGCGGTCCACAACGCCAGCACGGGACGCGCGCCGGTGCTCGTGTTTGCAGGACTGAGTCCGTTCACGCAGGAGGGGGAGATGCGGGGGTCGCGCACCGAATACATCCACTGGATCCAAGACGTACCCGACCAGAAGCAGATCCTCGCCCAGTACTGCAGGTATGCGGGCGAGATCAAGACGGGTAAGAATGTCAAGCAGA
Source organism: Xylariaceae sp. FL0662B (assembly GCA_022376535.1). Taxonomy (NCBI): domain Eukaryota; kingdom Fungi; phylum Ascomycota; class Sordariomycetes; order Xylariales; family Xylariaceae; species Xylariaceae sp. FL0662B. Next base: position 7,228 of record JAJJKD010000224.1, on the reverse strand, counting down.
TGGTGAACCGGGCGCTGCAGTTCGCGACGAGCGACCCGCAGGGTCCGGTATATCTGAACGGGGCCAGGGAGGTCATGGAGGAGGAAATCGTGCCGTACTCGCTCCAGCAGGACGTCTGGGACTCGGTCGAGTTGGGCGGACTCGCACCTAAGGCTTCGAAACAGATCGCCGAGGCGTTGCTTGGAGCCGAGAACCCGCTGCTCATCACCGGGTACGCGGGGCGGAATCAGAAGATACCCGAAGCACTCGTGGAGCTGGCCAATACCGTGAAGGGGCTGCAGGTGCTGGACACGGGCGGTAGCGATATGTGTTTCCCCGCGTCGCACCCGGGCTGGCTCGGCCTCCGGTTCGGCATGGAGCCCGTGATCGAGAAGGCCGACGCGATCGTGATACTGGACTGCGACGTGCCGTGGATCCCGACGCAGTGCAAGCCGCGGAGCGACGCCAAGATCTTCCACATCGACGTCGACCCGCTGAAGCAGATGATGCCGCTCTTCTACGTGCCCGCCCAGCACCGGTACCGCGCCGATGCGCTCGCCGCCGTGGAACAGATCACCCACGAGGCCAAAGGCCAGGCCTCGACACTCGACGCGGCGATCGTTGAGAGGAAGTGGGACGCCCTCCGGACATCGCACAAGGACCGCCTGGCTGCCATCGCGGCCAGGACAACCCCGGCGGCGGACGGCTCGTTCGGCACGGGTCACCTGTGCAGGACGCTGCGGTCGCTCTGTCCGCAGGACACGATCTGGGCCATCGAGGCGGTGACCAACACGGCGTTCGTGCACGACAACCTCCAGCCCGAGCTGCCGGGGTCGTGGATCAACTGCGGCGGCGGGGGGCTGGGCTGGTCGGGCGGCGGCGCCCTGGGCATCAAGCTGGCCACGGACGCCGAGAGCGGCGGCAAGGGGAGGAAGGGCAAGTTCGTCGTGCAGATCGTCGGCGACGGCACGTTCCTGTTCTCGGTCCCCGGCAGCGTGTACTGGATCTCGCGGCGGTACAACATCCCGGTGTTGACGATCGTGTTGAACAATAAAGGTCAGTCCGTCATTAGTTCGCTTATTCGCTTCTTACATACATTTTCTTTCTTTCAGGCTAGGAGTTACGTATCGTTAGAAACGCGAAAGGGAGAGAGAAAGAATGAATTCGCTAACATGTATAACGTATAATATACAGGCTGGAACGCGCCGAGGAAATCGATGCTCCTGGTGCACCCGGAGGGCCTGGGCTCCAAGGCGACGAACGAGGACCTCAACATCTCGTTCGACCCCGTGCCGGACTACTCGGGCATCGCCAAGGCCGCCGCGGGCGGGGATCTGTTCGCCGCGAGGGTGGATAAGGCGGGCGACCTGGACGGGACGATCAGGAGGGCCATCGAGGCGGTGCAGGGCGGCCAGAGCGCCGTGCTCGATTGCAAGGTCACGCTCGGCTGCTGATTTGATTTGCTTTTATCTACTTATTTGCCTACTTGCCTGAGAAGCACCTACCTACCTAGATAGATTTACGGCTCTTAGACGTGCCGGATGTTGGTTAATACATGTGTGTATGTTTCCAGCGGTTTTGAGAGTACATGTGGTGATGAAAGCTCTTTTCATTTAGATATATCATTATGCTAAAACTGGCATTGAGGAGAGAAGACCCGGCATTATCAGATGCGCGGCTTCGATGAGTTGATGTTTACGATATATTATACTGATTGCAGCTATGTTGATTCTATAGTAAGATGATTCCGCGGAGAAGACACTATCTGTAGCTACTGAATATTCAACTATTACGTGACGAAGTCGATTATTGGACGAAATCGGAAACGGTATCTCGTCATGGTAAGTTGAAGCGGCAGATAGAGGCAAATGGCAGAAGATGATGACGGACGAGGTAGGACATCAGCCCTTGCGTTTATATTCTTACTACCTTACACGTAATAATAGACGCCTGCCTTTTCGTAATATATGAACATCGCGATAATTTAGTTCGTGGTGTTGCTCGATCTCATGAAAATGATGTTTATACTTTAATTCTTGAGATCGCTTTGTAGTAGGTTAGTACTATGGTTGCCGGCGTAAGTGGATTTGCTAGGTTATTGCAGTAGTTGTAAAGGTCAGTTAGTCTACTGCATAAATATCGCGGATCTATACTACTTAGGAAGTAGATATGTGAGTTGGATGCAAGCGAGGCAATAGGTTAGTGAGTGAGTATTCAGACACGTCCACAGTAAGTACTCTCTCGAGACGTGTAGGGCGATACTCCGACACATGCCAAACCCATGCACTATTGATAGGTACTATTCGCTGTTCTTGAATAAATAGGCAATTGGCATACATACATACTTATACATATCTACATACTTAATATATATGTGGATGCATGTCAGCACGAGACAGACGCCTCTCCAGCACGGTCTCTTCGGGAATCCATCGGGTCCGTCCATCGACTGCGGTTCCGAGACGACGACGCGGACCCCTAACTAGCGTCGTGGCCGAGCTCGCGGGCCGGGGAGAAACTCGCATGGGCTGTCTTGTTGAGAAGAGAAAAAGGTTGAGCCGTGGCTTGGCTGGCGTGATGCCGTGGACACGATAGATTGGCGTGTAGTCGGGGCAGCCTGAACGTACTGTAGAGCGGATCAAAAACTTTTCTCTTCTTATGGCTCTCCCCTCCCCCCCCCCCCTTCTTTTTGCTTCCTTCTTTTAAATAAGGTAGAATGACACTCATGCGATATCCGCTAAGTCAAGGGGGTCTTGAGTATTGGCTGTGATTTGGTTGATGGGTTCACAATATCTTAGGCACCTTACACCTCTAGGGTAAACTAGTTCTACACTCAAAAGTGCTCTGTCGTCCAAGAAACGACAGCCACTTGAGGCTGCTTATCGGTGCCGAGATCGGATTCATGTGAACGATTTGTTTAGAGACACGACATGGACTAGGCATCCAGTATCTTATATGGTCATGTTTACGTACTGTATGTCTTACAAGCTACCTAAGTGCTGGTGGAACACAAACAGCTCTTGCTGCTTCTCTACCGCATACACACCTGCATCAAGCACACTCAGGTAGCTACCTAGTTGGAACCTTTCTCTTCTGCCAGTTTAGTAGTGACTACGGCTAGAGCTACGTGGTGCTGGCATCGAACATACTCATCCATGTCTTGGTAGGTTGAGTCAGGATTATGATGGTAACATCTTGTCATCCACCACTAGTAATATCTAGTCCTGCTGGCTGGGTTCCTGGTTTACTGGCCGAGATACTCATCTTCTCATATCCGCCCTCATACACGGAATTTCAAACAAAGACAATATAAAGATCGGACGCGATCGTGAGTCGAGGACAAAGCATTGCTTACTCTCCGACACCCGAGCACAGCGGACGATCCTCGTTCCTGTTGCTACCAAAGGGTGGGAGAGGATGATTTCAAGGAGCCGTTTGATGTTGGGACCAGTGCAACTTGTTGCTTGTTATCATAGCACCAACTCCAGTTACGTGTGCACTATGTCACGTCCTGTCCCTCGCCCTCAACCACAACCGATGATGATGTTGATAGTAGGCGGGATTACCGGACTGCGACTTCCAAATGCGTGGCAGAATATATTCGTCGCTATGGAGGTTTGGCTCTAAATGAGAGCGTTTGAACCAAATAGTTGTAGGACCCTCGATCTGAAGAGCCCGGCGGTCCCGGTCTTTCACTTGGACCTCGTGCCTCCTGAACCAGGCCGACAAGCGCTAGCGCGCCATCTACGGCTCAGCAACGGCTGCGTTCTGACAGGCAAGAACGTGCGGACCGCCGAGAAGCGCGAGAATAAAGGAGCTACGGCCTCCTGCACCGATGGCTCGACGTATCATGATAGTCGACATTGCGGATGGTCCTAGCGGCGGACCTACCGCAATGCATTGCGAGTTATGGAAGGCCGCAGAAGTGTACGACTGGGAGGAAAAGCGCCATAGTAAGTATGGATCAAGCCGCCGCGAGATGAATGATGATGACCCGTGTTCACTGAGGGCCAGTCAGCTATGGCGACCGAGTACAAATGTCTATTCGGCATCTCAAAACAGGTTGCCCGTCTCTAACCCTAACCCGAAACTACATACGGAAAACACATAGGCCAAGGACCCGATGTGTCAATGGCCGTCATCGGCGGCCAAGGGGAGGGGAGCTAGATTTTGGTTTCTATTTAGCTCCGTGGGGCGTTTTTTATGAAACTCATGAGATGCCGCGACACCAGTGTTCAAGTTGCGGCTAGATTCGCGTTAGAGCATTGTGGCTTAGAGGTCACTTCGGGCTGACGATGTTATGGGTTGCGCCGCTATGAGAGGCGGCCATGGTGCGTGGGCCGCGGGTATTGTAAGAGCCGGGAGTGAAAGACGGCACGAGTACACAACGAAGTTTACGAAGTTTCTGGTAGTTAGCTGTGGATATCGAGAAGCCCGTGTCTGACCATGATAGGCATGAACGGGATAGCTGGGGCTGGATCTAGGAGGTAGTTATACCAGAACATGGCATATATACCTATTCCACTGTTGATGCTACTACATAGGTAACACCTTCACGCTCAAGGCCGGTTATGTAGAGCTTAGTTGGGGAAAAGTAGCTACCTGATGGCTGATCGGGATTGATAATTATTGGCCATCTTGGATGGTGGCGTGATCGAACAACTTGTAAAAGACTCGGAGAGATGCCTTCTAGAACATCAACACAAAATCGATGAAGTTGCCTGGGCTATTCAGTGTTTTCTGTTGATTTGCTAGGCTCGTATTGAGTAGTGTAGAGACTCACACTCTGAATAAGTCGTATAGCAACAATAGCTGCTGCAGTAAATCTGGTACTATTTGCCTAAGAGGTCATGAAGTGTTCGTGACCAAACCAAGGTGTTGTGTGTATGATGCCACGTAGTCGATCGCGATCGTGGGTACAATGCAACATGGTCGTCTTAAGGGGACGAGATCCGCAACGAATCGATATCCCCTGCCAATATCCCGGCCTCAGCACATAGTACTTGTAGGGCAGGACGAGTTATGAACAATAGTCGGGCGACCGGTTTGTCGAGGCAGACCGGGCGATAGTCTCCTATCCTATCCCATGAAGCGGTCTTATCCGAGACTGCCGCGGCGTGGAGGAGGCAATGTTCTAAAGACATATAACGGTTACGTCAATACTTCGGGTCGGGTCGGTTCGGTCTAGATCGCTACGAGTACTAATATAAGTCCCTGGTTCCGACCGTAGCGAATATTCACATGTTACATACATACGTGCTGTTCTGACTAGCCTGCTAGCCTCTGATCTAAACAGTCAACTTAGCATTCATTTGTCGTTAGTCTATGAATCATGATAAAGAAAGAGAGAGACGCGAGTACGAAGAATCTAAGATCTATCATTTATGAGACGAATAAGGCTACTGATCGACATGGACTTCGTTTTGGGTTGATCGAATCTGGCCCTTCCACGGTGTATTTCCTAATATATAACATACCCCACGATACCCCCCCCAACCCCCCCAACCCCCAACCCCTGACCCCTGACCCCTGACCCCTGAGGTACAAGCTCCTCCATTCAGGTCATCTCATTCCCCCTCATGGTGACTCCTCACGGCGGCACCAGTTTCTCTATTGAAACATTTGGAGAAGGGTCCTATCGTTGAACATGATATATTACTTGCAGCGTACTTACGGAGAGCAGACGTGTTCTAGGTATGTGCATGTATTACAACGCTGAATACTGCTACATGCACATGGATGGCCCATTACTCGAATGGTTGTGAGTTTTTTTTTTTTTTTTTTTTTTTTTTTTTTTTTTTTTTTTTTTTTTTTTTTTCTTATTTTACCGACTTGAATCAGTTACTATTCCCCAAAAACCCGGTCATTGGTCGACCGTATGATGGAATCATGAGACTGAGAAATTTGCACCTAGATACTATTCATTAGTTTAGGTTAGTCGTTGAAGCGCGAATCCGTCTGCTTCCAAGAAGACAATTACAAAAAAAAAAAAATTTTTTTTTCTTTTCTTTTCTACTCTCGTACGCGTCGATAGACCGAAACGACAACTTCTATACACTAGGCCAATGAATATCACACTAAATACCTGTACCTACATCAATGCACTATTATCTCTGCATATGCCGAAGCTAAACTACCTAGACCAATCGGTAACTATACAACCTAAAGACTTATCTATACTCAATGGCAAGTTTATTAAAGGAATGAACTGGCCTTACATGTAGCTATCTATTTATTGGTTGATATACTCACTGTTCAGCTCTCAAATGTTGATGATGTGTTGTTTACTTGTCTCGATTCGGTCGAATCAAGTAAGGCTAGGACATGTATCCAGTCTTTAAGGTATTCGACTCGGATGCAGCATCGCATAATATTGATGCTGTAGGTTTCCTAATAGGGGATCCTGAACGGAGTCACGAGCCCTTCAGAGCCTATGTCGAGGACCCTTAAGGGACCTAGAAGAGAATCGAACCCCGCCAAAAACCCACTATGACGGGTACAGATGTAGCGAAAAGCACTAGCGTTCAAGCTCAAGCTGAGTCCAAATTGGCCTATTTTGCCCCGAAGCTAAGCACCAGAGTAGGCCGCTAGGTTAGGTAAGTATGTAGTGTACCTGCCCACTACCGAGGAATTAACTCTCTCCAACTCAATTCACCACGATAAATACGAGTATACATACGTACTTAATACATTGCATTCCCCTCCGCCATTCAAATAGTGTCGACTCGACTTACACCCGTACGCCGCCGTCACTGCCTACCTACCAGCTACCTAGATTACACGAGTATCGACACGCACGTACAATATATATACAGTAATGGCCGCCTGTTGTCGGGATTTGTTGTGAACGAATCGACATCTAACTATTTACTGTCATCGTCATCGATCATCGACATGATTGCGTTGCACGCTACTAGCCAGACCAGGCAGACAGTCATAGTGAACTGCCGCAACCAGCTATTCTCTTCACGCCGATAGTCGACAGTTGGAGCACAAAGACATCAACCGTCGAAACGAAACACACCCCAGTCTTTACTGCACGAGAGAGACCATGAGCTTTGCCAAAAGCTCGAGATCGAGACTCGACTTTAGAAAAGTTCCTTAGTCGTGACAAACGTCGACGTCGACGTCGACGTCGACCACTACTACCGAATCACCTCGACGTTGTTATCGACTCTGGAAACGGTTCCAACAAAGGACTAAGACAAGTCTTCTGCTATACGAGACTTAGCATTCCAAACTATTAGAT